>CABHPP010149304.1:0-35816 GCA_902168425.1 Peromyscus attwateri
TTTTTATGGTTATTGATTTCAATTTCTAATGTTGAAATATCAAATAAAAATTTTGAATACTATAATTATAATGAAAATGGTGATTAACATAGAAAATGACTTTCTAAATAAGACATCTTGAGCTTTACTTAGCAAAGTCTAACTTGACTTCATCTTCAAAGAACTTCTGTGTTAAAGTTGGTCTTTATTTAAAACTGTTTTAGGTTTTAGCAGACGCTCATCCGTGAATTTGATCTCTTTGTTCATGTTATCATATATTTTATTTCATTAGCATGTATGTTATCTTTCCTTTAGAAGACATGGCAGTAAAGATGTGCTTTAATTTATAATTTTTAGAAGATAAATGAAATTAGTTTATTTAATTTTAAACAAAATCATAGTAATATTAACTGCTTTTAGAAACTATGAAATAACCTCAGCAATAATTTGGATGTTAACTTATTAAATTGTGTTATACATGTATAAATATATGTATTTTATATAAAACATAAAATTTTTGAAATTTTGCAAACATCTGTGACTATAGAGAATTTTAAATGTGTAGAGGTGTCATTATTCATAATAACTCTCATGATCATTCCTGTTTCCTACCTTTCATTTTAATTTCCATTGTGACATGATATTTCAGTCCATATCTGAGTGCTTTTTTATGATTATATCTCCCATTTCTTTTTTAAAGAAGCTTCCATTTCTCAAATCTCCTAGAATTACAGGCTTATGCCATGGATGAAGCATGCAGTGAGTCTGAACAGGTTTCCTTTCCATTCCTTAACTTAGCCACTTAGAGTACTGGCTCCTGAGATCATTCCTGGCTCTGACCTGCCACTCAAACACTCTCAGTGAGAGATTTCACAGGCAGAACAGCTGAGCGGACAAGGGGTCAAATGGGTTTAAACATTCAGAACCATTGTTGACTGTGTTAATGTTGGGGTGATGTGCTCACGTTTACTCTCTGAGTGTAATTGAAGGGCTACATGTCACACTGTATGTACAGGTGCAAGCGAGCTGAATGTCCAGTATGTGCTTTATATTTAATATGAACAAGAAAAAAGATAACCTTTTAAAAGATATTAATATAATATATATAATATAATAAACATTCTCTATAAATATATAAATATATTTAAATAGATATTGTATAATAAAATATAATACATAAAACAAAAACTAACACATCCTTATGAGACAAACAAACAGAAGAAAAAGAGCCCAGGAAATGGCACAAAAAATAGATATAGAGCCAGAGACCCACTTGTTCACATGCTGAGGACTCCCATCAAAACACAAAATTGGAGACCACATTATATACACAGAGAAGCAATCAAGGGGAAGAAAGATAAAGAAAACATTTTTTAACACGAGAAGGAAGCAAATGAGGGGAGCTAGAAGCAAATCATCCCAAAGAAGATAACCCAGACCCAGAAAGACAAACATGGTGTGTACTCACTCATAAGTGGATATTAACTGTAAAGTAAAGGATAAACATGCTACAATCCACAGGCCCAAAGAGGCTAATTACAAGGGGGGGCCAAGAGGGGATGCAAGCATCTTTCTGGGAAGGAGAAATAAAAGAGATCTCCTGGGTGGATTAGGGGCATGTGTGGATGGAAACTTGAGGGATCTGGTTAGGGGGCAGTGGAAGGGGAGAGTACTGAAAGAGATAACTGGAAAGGGGAATGGGAATTTCAGGGTCTGGTAGAAAACTAATGAAAGGGAAACTCTCACTAATCTACAAGAATGACTGACACCACCTAAGACCCCTAACAATAGGCAATGCATATCCTGAACTACCTAACTCCTGTGATCAGATTGGTGACTACCCTAATTGGCATCAGAGAGTCTTCATCCAGTAACTGACGGAAACATATGTAAAGATTCACTGCCAAACATTAGGTTGAACTCAAGGAATCCTGCTTAAGAGAGGGAGAAAGGGTTATAGGAGCAAGAATGATCAAGGACATCATAAGAAAACCCACAGAAACAACAACAAAAAATTTCACTACAGGAACTCACAAAGTTGGAACCAACAGCCAGCAAGCCTGAATGGAACTGGCCTAGGCCCTATACATGTAAGTGACAGTTGGGTAGCCTGGTCTACTTGTGGGACTCATAACAATTTGTAGCAAAGGCTGCCCCTAAAGCTTTGGGTGTCTTTTAGGAACCTCTTCCTCATACTGGATTTCCTTGCCTTATTAAAAGGGAAGATGCATAGTCTTACTGCAACTTGATATGCCAAGCTTTGTTGATACACGTGATAGGCATTCCTCTTTCTGAACAGAAACAGAAGAGTATATTTTATGGGGGGAGGCAGCAAGTGGAGGTGGGGGGTTAATGAAGGAAGAGGAGGGAGGGGAAACTGTGGTCTCCATGTAACAGAAAGAAAGAAAGAAAGAAAGGAAGGAAGGGAGGGAGGGAGGGAGAGAGAGAGAGAGAGAGAGAGAGAGAGAGAGAGAGAGAGAGAGAGATGAAAAAAGTCAATTTTGTTATTCTAAACCCCACATATGGCCCATGTACAGCCTACATCTTAATTGATCAATGTTCTGTCTTTGCCATTCAACCAGAGCACTTGATTCATTCCTCAGTATGTTCACCCAGAACACTACTTACTCCTCATTTTATTTGCAATCTCTGTTTTGTCAAACAGAAAATGATACAGAGTCCAAGTTAAAACCATCCATAAAATATCTCCATTTCTTCTCATTTCCACAGCTACACTGTCAATAGGCTCACAACTAATGATTCGCTCTGCATTCTCCCCCGGAAGAATAGCTCTCAGTGTACACACAAAAACATACTTCTTTCAAAGGTAAATCTGATGAACTCTTTTTCTACTCCAATCCTCTCACACATCTTCAAGTTTTGCAGATGAACGTCAGTGTCATATAATGGACTCCATCTGATGTATCAGAGTACTCTCCACAGTCTTTCTGTTCCAAACAGAGCACACTGGTACTAGTGTGCGCACAATCACCATACAATGTATTATTAATGCTCCTGCAATGAACTCACTCCTTCTTTCCTCAAGTTTTAATTACCTGATTCCTTTTTTTTTCCCGAGACAGGGTTTCTCTGGGTAGCTTTGGAACCTTTCCTGGAATTCATTATGTAGCCCAGGCTGGCCTCAGAATCACAGAGATCCGCCTGCCTCTGCCTCCCGAGTGTACCACCACCACCAGGCTCTGATTACTTCTGTGTGTTGCTCGGATCTTCTATGGATGGCTGTGTTGATTCGTGTGTTTAATGTCTGCCTTCCTCATATTTGTCATATGTCATTTTTCTTTCTATTGTTCACATCATTATTTCCTCCAAACTATATATTTTATCCATTTATTGAAATTGCTTACTTCCTTCCTTTCCAAAGCACAAGAAAAATGTCAAAGCCAGATTTATTCTCCTTTTCCAATGATACAGTCCTGTGTGCTAAAGATTGTCCAGTACAGAATAGTGATTCAGAAAACAACTGATGAATGAATGCATGAGTGAATTTCATACTGGAAGGGAAACTTATCTCCTTAGAGTGATTTAATGCACTTATCAATCTTTAATACACTTTGCACTGCAAACCACTTCACAGAGTTGGTCCTGCCTCTTTCTTGGACTTAGTTTTGCAATGAATTCTGATTTTCTTTTAACTACTTACAAACTCCATTTAAATATTTTCTCCTCATTTTTAAAAAGTATAGATCTCCATTATTTAACACTGGAGATGAACTATAATCATTCAGAAGGAGTTAACAACCAATTTCATCTGTTTTAGTAAAATATGTAAGGTAACTAATTTCATATATTCATTCTAACTGGTGCCCACCAAAATCAAGTTACGTGTTGCTAGATGTCTTCATTTAAACTTTGGGGTTCTTTTGCTCTCCATTTTCTTTATTTTCATTCTCTAAAATGTTATCTACCATATACTTATAACACACTTAAAATGTAAATAAATTATGTCAATCTCACGAGATTTATATATGAAATGCAATGTGGGTAAATTAGTCCTATTTTATTTATAATGTGTGATTTGACAAATAGTTGCTCAGAATCCTGGCATGTCAATCGTCTATTGATTACTTAAACAAAAGGGGGGGGGTTCTTTTACCTCAGTGTTGTCTTGCAGGAAGCATAGCTCAAGAAGAGTGTTTTTTGGGGACTTTGACCAGCCACCATTGCTATACTTGAAAAAGGAAATATGAGAAAAGATTATTTCCTCAAATTATTCGCTCAATAAAAGGTTTTCAAAACCTAAAGGCTATAAAATAATATCTATGTCTAATTTTTTCATAATTTATGAGAGAGACTGAATTTCCCACTTATCTTGATTTGCCATGACCTGAACTGCTTTGGGATTGACATGTATGTCGTGACAAGGAGAGACACACATGTGTAGAGAAACTGGAATCAGGTGGGCCATGATCTGTGGTAGAGATGCACCAGCAGTTAGAATTATAGATCACTAATGACTTAATCTTTGTAGGAGTTTTCTATAAGGAAGAAATCTAAGAGTACAGTCAATGATGTTATCATTGATAATTTTTCTGTATTCTCAAAATCCATACTTTGTCCAAGGGAAGGCTCTGTCATTCGAATGGGTCTTGGGTATCATTGTCCTTGATATGACTATCCTGTTATAAAGAAAATACATATTTCTTTGCTCCTCACACTAATTTAAACTTATTGAATTAAATAAAAAATATATGTGTATATAAGAAACCTATATATATATATATATGATTTGTTATTTTACATTTTCATACAATATAAATGCATTTTAATTAATCCTACCTCCAATAACTATCAACCTCCCTCGCCTCCATACATTTCTTTTTCCTAAACTCATGACTTTGTTTCTTTCTCTGACCAACAAGTTAACCAAGGCTATCTCTGTGACTAGGACTTAGGAACTAGAAGTTAGGAATTTAGTGGGCTCACTGGAGGAGACAGTGAGAACAATGACTTGTATAATTCTTGAGAAGTCAATAATTTATCAGAGAGTATTAGGGTCCCATAAACTCCCCTCCCACCCAAAATTTATTGTTCACATGGCCAGTCTTGATTATAACACTAAACTGAGGGTTTTGATTTTAACAATGATGGAATAGGTACATTCAGGTACTCTTAGAGACTGGATATTTTTTCCAGGATAAGATATAATTAAACTTAAGGAACAAGAGGGAGAATGTGATATATACATCTCAAATACTCCAAATGTCACTTATGTAAGAGGTTGAGTCTCCAGGTGATGGCATTTTTGGGAGCTGATGGAATGAAAGAAAATCATAAAAGATGTGCCTTCAGAAAAAATATGGGACTCCAGCTCCTTTTCCTTTTTTTTTCTGGAGCATTATGAGATGAGGAGCTTTACTCTATCAAGTGCTCCTTGGCACAATGTTTTGTGTCACCAAGATCATGAAAGGACAAAGCCAACTAACTATGGATTGATACCTTTGAAACAGTGAACAAGATAAATATTCTCACATTCCATTGGATTATTTTGGGCATTTTTACGAAGTGGCTGAAAACTAACACAGAAGAAACAAATAACATCAATTAGACACACTTGCAAAATAATGATGACTTCTTAATGAACCTGCTAACTATTAATAAGTTGAGAGATATTGTTTGGAGAATGATGCAACATATTTGTCTAGATGTATTTTAATTAAAATGGAATGTGTGAATTGAAGAGCCGTGTCTGGCTTAAAAATGGAGAGAAAATCTATAAATACTTTCTGCTCTGTATAATTAGCGGTACATAAAACAGAAAAACTGCAAACCAGAAGAGCAACCCTTTGTGACAAATCTTTTTGTATATGTTGTCAAAACTAATTTATTTATTTCACATTGAAATGCACGTAAATATAGGAGAGATTTCTATTTTTTTAGTTACTATATTTGTTGGGTTTGGGTCTGTTCCAGAATCATAATACTTTACCTACATCCAGTGTTTGCTTGGATCCTTCAAACCCACAATATTGGTGCTTTATGAGAATCTCAGATTGCTTGAGTCTGCTCCCATTATTAACCATATGTTGTTTGATTTTTTAGTTAGAAGATATTTTACTTTTGTTAATAAAATGAGTCATCATAAAGAGGACTAAGAATATCTGGAAGCACTTAGTATTATTGATAACAATTTGAGTAATATATTATGAAATTAACACTATTAATACAGTTTAATTGAATAGGATATAACAATGTCACAGTATTCTATAATGCTATTGTTCACAACTGTAAGGTTAATTTCACTAATTATAAGTAAATATTGAGGCTTTTCAGTACAAATATTATAATTTTTCTAATTGCACAGTTTAATTAGACAGAACCATGAAATATTTCAAGTATATTTCAGTGAGATGTAGGTGTTGGACAGAATTAGGGGATTCCAATGCCTTGTGTCGAGAAATAACTGAAAATATGTTATGCTGCAATACATTATGAAATATAATTCTCAAAAATTAAAGATTTAAATTATTTAAGGCTATGTTCTCATTCATACTTTAAGAATAAGCTGGGGAATATTTTATTAGGCTATCATTTTAGTCAAATGGAATATATTTGCAATACTTTATTAGAATGCCTCAGTGCATTTTCAAAAAAAAAATCAATTGATTCTTTGCCAGTTTTATGTAAATGCGTTATTTTGTAGCACATTTGTTCTAATAGTAAATGGCTAATTTTTTTTGAATTTATTTTATTTTATTTTACAATATAATTCAACTTTACATATCAGCCATAGATTCCCCTGTTCTCCCCCCTCCCACCCTGCCCCCCTCCCCCCAGCCCACTCCCCATTTCCATCTCCTCCAGGGCAAAGACTCCCCCGAGGATTGAGATCAATCTGGTGGGCTCAGCCCAGGCAGGTCTAGTCCCCTCCTCCCAGGCTGAGCCAAGCGTCTCTGCTAAGCCCCAGGTTTCTAACAGCCAATTCATGCACTGAGCACAGGACCCGGTCCCACTGCCTGGATGCCTCCCAAACAGATCAAGCCAATCAACTGTCTCACCCATTCAGAGGGCCTGATCCAGTTGGGGGCCACTCAGCTATTGGTTCACAGTTCATGTGTTTCCATTCGTTTGGCCACTTGTCCCTGTATTCCATCCATCCCTGGTCCCAACAACTCTTGCTCACATAAACCCTCCTCCTTCTCACCAACTGGACTCCTGGAGCTCCACCTGGGGTCTGACCGTGGATATCTGCATCTAGTTCCCTCAGTCACTGGATGGGTTTTCTAGCACGACAATTAGGGTGTTTGGCCATCCTATCATCAGGGTAGGTCAGTTCTGGCTATTTCTCGACTATTGCCAGCAGTCTATTGTGGGGGCATCTTTGTGGATTTCTGTGGGCCCCTCTAGCACTTTGCTTCTTCCTATTCTCATGTGGTCTTCATTTACCATGAACATTCCTTGTGTTCCCTCTCAGTTCTTGATCCAGTTGGGATCTCTCGCTCCCCCAAGTTCTCTTTCCTTCGCCCCTCGCCCCTCATTACCCCCACTCACGTTTGTAATAGCCAGAACCTGGGAAACAACCTAGATGCCCTTCAACCGAAGAATGGATAAATAAACTGTGGTACATATACACAATGGAATACTACTCAGCAGAGAAAAACAATGACATTATGAGATTTGCAGGCAAATGGATGGATCTAGAAAAAATCCTCCTGAGTGAGGTAACCCAGACTCAGAAAGACAAACATGGTATGTACCCACTCATAGGAGAATACTAGTTGTGGAACAAGGATGACTGGATAGCTACTCACAACACCAGGGAGGCTACCTGGAAAACAGTACCCCAAGAAAGACACGGGAATCGCCCAATGATGGAGAAATGGATGAGATCTACATGAACAGTCTGGACGTAAATGGCTAATTTTAATGTTGCCATCAAATTACTATTATAAATAATGTTTTTCCAGAGCTTTATCGCTTTGATGAGATATCTTTCAAGGTTTATTCTTCAAGAGCACATTATAGGTATGGATTAACATTAGGGTTTCTTTTTATTTCTGACTAAGCTATGAATAATAATATTATTTTCATAATTTTTATATATGATCAAAAGATTAGACTTTATAAATTTTGTGAAAATACAGGCATAGATTTTTTTTAGTAGTTTTCAGTATGATAAAATTATCCTTAGGGTTCTTATTTTTCTCTCTGCAAATTGAGTGTTTTCAATATACTTGTTACTGGTATTTTGTTTTTATTAATCTTTCCAATGTAACTCTCACCTACATCTTGATTTATATGCTTATAAAGACAATCAGGATTTAAGACTAGCAATTGAAAAATGGGAAATCATAAAGCTAAAAAGATCTGTAGAGAAAAGAAAATGCCATCATGGAATTTGAAGGAAAATTGTCAGTACTAGGAAATATACTGTGGAGGTAAATCAAAACTAGACTCTCTCTCTCTCTCTCTCTCTCTCTCTAACACACACACACACACACACACACACACACACACACACACATACACACATACACACCACATGTTTTATCTTATTTGCGATTCCTAGCTCTGATTTTAGGTGTTTAATATGGAACCCTTGTAGAATCCAGAAAACAAGAAAGGAAAAATTTGGGGAAGAACAATAAAAATTTCAATGGGAGTGGGATACAGACCAGAGATGATATGACCTGGAAAAGAGAAAGAATCAGGAATGGATTGTAGCATGAATCTTAAAGAGTCTTATTAACAAAATCAAACCTGAGCCAGGTATTGGGGTGAACACTGGAAGGTCAGAGAGACAGAATAAGCCACAGCTATCTCACCTCGCCATATCCTCAGCTGGTCTTGCTTCCTCAGACTGGAAGCCTCTATGTCCTCATATCCGAATGACTCTCAGCTGAACTGCTGCTAGAAGCCTGAATGTTTAACCAGGCCAAATGCTTCTCCAGGCCAAATGCCTCTCCAGGGCAAATGCCTCTCCAGGGCAAATGCCTCTAGTTTCTGGTCCTCAAACCTTATGTACCTTTCTGCTTTCTACCACCACTCCCTGGGATTAAAGGCTGGCTTTCTGGGATTAAAGGTGTGTATCACCTTGCCTGGCCGTTTCCAATGCGGCCTTGAACTCACAGAGATCCAGAGGGATTTCTGTCTCTGGAATGCTAGGATTAAAGGCGTATGCTACCACTGCCTAAACTGTTTAATATTGTGGCTGTTCTGTCTCTGACCCCAGATAAGTTTATTAAGGTACACAATATTTTGGGGACTACAATACCACCACAATGGATTACTTGGGGAGATGGATGGGAGAGAATGGCAGATGAGGAGGTTGCATGGGGGATAGGTAACTCTAAGGATGTTTGAAAAAAACTGTGTAAGCATAGGTTGTCAAATAAACAGCCCAGTGTCAAGAATAGGGTAAGTCCTTATGATTTGTTGTGTTAATAGGAAAAAATTTAGGAGAACTTGAGGTTAAGGTTGGTGTTATGGAGATCGTGTTGGAGGGACAGATGAGTTGGGGTAGGATAGTAGAGTAATATAGTCAGAATACATTGTATAGTACTATCAAATAATTAAAAATGTATATTAAAATGAAATTGAGAAGAAAAAAGCAGAGAAATAGGGACTACTGGAAGACTATAGGTTTTAGATTGCTCAATAATCTCTCAGTTGATTCATCATTTTACACAAATGTTTTATATAATGCTGCACACTTTCTGAATGAAGTCTTTGAAGCCTTCTAAACTATTATACATTCATGGCTATACAGTCCCTTTAGTGACGAGACTGTATAAAACTCTATATCAGTCATATGCATAGATAGTTAAAGAAAATATTATGAGTTTGTGAAACTAAAATACATGGTTTACACAAGAAAATGTTTGTCTTGCATTTTAGATATCTTGAGATAGAAGTCAATATGTTAGTTTATAGTCTGTTTAGAATATCTTTCATATTTATTACTACAGATTTGTAATTTTAATCTATAATAGTTAAGAAAAATAAAATTAGTTAATACTCATAATTTTATAACTAATTGCATGCATATGTGAGAAAATTTGAAATATTAATATAATTAAATAAAGATATATAGCATTTATTGTATAAATACAGTCTGATTTTCTAACTCTAAATTAAACAAAATAGTTTTAATCAATAGGGAATTTTAACCAGGGACAGACAATATCCTTGAAACAATGACTGCATCTTGAAATAATTTGTTTGATTCAGTTCTGAATATTAATTTTGTAACTCAGGATGTAAGGACACCTTTATACATGTTATTTCTGAGGAAACACATATAGTTCTATTGTAAATCTGACCTTCGCTTTTGTTCTCTAATTTTTTTTTTTATTGAGAGATTTTTCTATTCATTTTATATACCAACCACAGATTCTCCTGTCCTCCCTTCTCCCATCCCCCAGCCCTCCCCCCAACCCATGCCCCATTCCCACCTCCTCTAAGACAAGGTCTCCCATGGTGAGTCAGCAGAGCCTGGTACACTCAGTTGAGGCAGGTCCAACCCCTCCTCCCTGTACCAAGGCTGCACAAAGTGTCTCACCATAGGCACTAGGCTCCAAAAAGCTAGCTCATGCACTAGGGATAGATCCCATTCCCACTTCCTGGCGTGCCCCTAAACAGTTCAAGCTAAACAAATGTCTGGCTTATTCAGAGGGCCTAGTCCTGTACCATGGGGGCTCCTCAGCTATTGGTCCACAGTTCATGTGTTTCCACTAGTTTGGCTAGTTGTCTCTGTACTTTTTCCAATGATGGTCTCAATATTTCTTGCTCATAGAATCCCTCCTCTCTCATCTATTGGACTCCTGGAGCTCCATCTGGGACCCTGCTGTGGATTTCTGCATCTGCTTCCATCAGTCACTGGATGAGGGTTCTATGGTGATAGTTAGGGTATTCAGCCATCTGATCACCAGAGTAGGTCAGCTCAGGCACCCATTGCCAGTAGTTGCTGTGGGATGGTCTGTATGTCAAATTGCTCTGATTGGTCAATAAATAAAACACTGATTGGCCAGTGGCCAGGCAGGAAGTATAGGCAGGACTAACAGGGAGAAGAATTCTGGAAAGTGGAAGGCTGAGTGACGGGGAGACACTGCCAGCCACCGCCATGACAAGCAGCATGTGAAGATGCTGGTAAGCCACGAGCCACGTGGCAAGGTATAGATTTATAGGAATGGATTAATTTAAGATATAAGAGCAGTTAGCAAGAAGCCTTCCATGGCCATACAGTTTGTAAGCAATATAAGTTTCTGTGTTTACTTGGTTGGGTCTGAGCAGATGTGGGACTGGCGGGTGACACAGATTTGTCCTGACTGTGGGCCAGGCAGGAAAATTCTAGCTACAAGTAGTCTATGGTGGAATCATCTGTTTGGATTCCTAGGAACCTCCCTAGATCACTTCCTAAATATAACACCAGTAGCACAGACACTGAGAGCAACAATTAATAAATGGGACCTCTTAAAACTGAGAAGCTTTTGTAGGGTGAAGGACATGGTCAATAAGACAAAACGACAGCCTACAGAATGGGAAAAAATCTTCAACAACTCCACTTCTGACAGAGTGCTGATCTCCAAAATATATAAAGAACTCAAGAAACTAGACAAAATACCTAACAGTCCAATTATAAAATGGGTTACAGAGCTAAACAGAGAATTCTCAACAGAAGAATCTCAAATGGCCAAAAGACATTTAAGGAATTGCTCAACATCCTTAGTCATTAGAGAAATGTAAATCAAAACGACTCTGAGATACCATCTTACACCTGTCAGAATGGCTAAGATCAAAAACATTGAAGACAGTTTATATTGGAGAGGATGCAGATCAAGGGGAACACTCCTACACTGTTGGTGGGAATTCAAACTTGTTATCTAAATTATGTTGTTTCAAGAAAAGCTAAATATAAAAGTCTTTGGGGTTAAATAAATAAATAAAAAACCAAATCCAAAGCATTGCATTTTCAAAGTAACTATTTGCTAAAAGTTTTAATAGTTAATAAAAGTCTTTTGAAATAGTCATATGAAATCAGAAGTATTATAAAATGACATATAGAAAAACTCAGTTTTTCTATTTTCAGTGTTCAGAATGTTTTTCAATAGACTGAGTTAAAAAACTAATTAATATTAAGATGATGTTCAAGTTCAGTTCATGTCCTAAAAGTTAACATGTTACATGGAAAAATTCAGATGATAATAAGTGCAATGTGTTGTCTTAAGAATTAGTTACAGTAAATTTTCAAAAGAAACAATGTAACAAAAGATCAATAGAGTAAATGTTCAAAAACAGTGTATATTGCATATTAATTGATAACAAGCTTATTTATTATGCCATATCGCTTCATCCTGCAGCGGAGAAAAACAATAATTTCAATCAAATGTATCCCTGGCAATATAAATATGAAGCAGTATGCTTTCCAAAGGAGAAACAAGTATTCCTAATTTCAGGCAAAGTAATCAAATATTAGGACAGCTAATGTCCTAATTTAGTAGCTTCATGATCACAGCTTTTCATTCAATACCTTTAGAATGGAGTTTAGTAATCTGCATTTGTAGCAGGTTTGTAGGTAACATGTATGTTGTCCTGAGAACCCACTTAGAACCACCAACCTCACTCCTGCTGCAGGAATGCTCTGCCTTCACATCAATAATGTGAATTTAGCAATGTCATTCTACATTCAAAAAGAATAATTTATATGATTCAATGTATATATAATGTATTTATTTCTATGAATGCTTAATGAGTATGTCTATGTTAATATATATCATGTGTGTCCAGTTGCCTGCACATGCCAGAAAAGTATTTGGTCCCTTAAGATTGGAGTCACAAGCAGTTGTGAACCACCCGGTGAGTCCTGAGATCCAAACTCAGCCCTGAGAAAGAACAGTAGGTGTTCTTACCAGCTCATCCATTTCTCCACCCCTGTGTCAGTTTTTAAATGTTAACCAATAGATACAGTGGTTCACATATGGCTCACAGCCACAATATAAGAATGTTGTTGATTACAATTCCTCTTGATTCCAAATTTGTACACAAGATAAGCTTGACTGACCAGTACTTTATCTAAATTTATGCCTAATTCTTTTCTCCTTATATGCTATAAACATAGGAGCCAGAAGGGTCAAAGGCATCACAACAAAACTCACAGAATCAATTAAATTGAGCTCATAAGAGCTCACAGAGAAAGAACTGGTAACCAAGGAGCTTGTATGGGACTGAACTAGGCCCTCTGCATATATGTTCCAGCTGTGTAGCTTGATCTCCTGTGGGACACCTAATAGTGGGAGCAGAGGTTGTCTCTGACTCTTCTGCTGGCTTTTGGGACACTATTCCTCATACTGGGTTGCCTTGCCCAGCCTTAATACTCGGAGAATGGAGAGGTGCTTAGTTTTACTTGTAGATATCCATAGGAGACCTGCCCTTTTCTGAATAGAAACAGAGAAGTAGTGGATGGGGAAGGGAGAGGCAGAAGGAAGATGAGGATGAGGGACTAGAAGAAGAGGAACAAGAAGAAAACTCTGGTCAGGATGATAAGTACACACATACTTACATACATACGTACATGCACAAACAAATTAATGTTAAAAACACAGAAGAGGCTAGCATTATAGAGGTGAAATCTTCTGGGAAATATTTCTTTGGAATCATCACACAGAAGCTCTGGAACAGAAGGGGTCAAGCTGCATCTCAAGATGGCAGCCAAATTTGATAATGTTTAAGTTTCCCATGTGGTTCTTGTCTGAAGGCAAGGCAAGAAGGAGCCGTGGAGAATTGATGAGGCTTGGCACTTTGAGATGCTAGCAGAGGCTATTGGTGAAGATATAGCCTCAGTTACCTTGAAAACTCCAGGATTGGAAATGTCATGGAAAGAAGTTGAGACATGATACTTTGCGGCAGGGTGAGAGTCCCTGAGGAGAGCCTAGGAGTGGTTTTTAGTTAAGATGCAGACTATGACACCAGAGTATTGGAAATGCCAGGAGTGTGGAATGACCTCTAGCGACAGCAGTACCTGTAGCATGGAACTGGCCTGAGCCTATATGAGAAGCTGTGTCTGTTGCAGATGACATAGCTGGAGAAGTGGAGCTGCCCAGACCCTTTGGAACCTACAGGATCATGAATAAGTTCTTCATGTCAAGCACTTGCTTATTACACTTTTGAGTCTTGATTTCTGTTTGATTTGATTGCAACTATGCCCTGACTTCCTTTTAGGACTACAACAGTAATCTAAAGTAAATCCTTCCCTCATACAAAAAAGATAAAAAGATATATCTGGGTGGAATAGTTGTGTCACTATTTAAATGCTGAATAAAGTGTTTTCAGAATGCTTAGTTAGATTTCATTTTATCCTATTGATATAATATCTTGATGTACCAACACAAACGATTTAGTAAAGGTTAATACATATGATAATGGTTTATACTAGACATAGAGGACATGAAATACTCTCTTTTATGGGGAAATAATGTAATTCACGACAACATTTCAAACTATTTCTCAAGAGTGACTTAAAGAAATATTTGTCTACTATTATCAGGTAAGAAATTCTTTATAATTCAAATTTTATGCAATATGCCTCTATTTACAACTTTTTGACTTTCTACTTTGAAATACTGGTCTCACAGTTGAATGACAAGATTGGGAAATAATTTAAAATATTTTCTAAAAATGCTTGAGAACAATTATTTAACCATTTTATGCTATGCTGTATTGTTTCTATTAAATAATTATTTAATTTAGAATAGACAATTTTATATTTATTTTATAATATTAAAATTCATAATAAAATTATGAATGCTAATTTGTAAACTTATGTACACCAATTCAGTGATAATATTGAATTTACTTATTTTAATAAGTCATCTATTTTTGTTTTCCTCTACTTCATTTATGAATCTTCATGAAGTAAGAAAAGCCTAGGAATTATGTAATACTATTAATGCATATTATTGACTGGACATGAAGCTTAAACTGTTTTAGTCCATTAATATCAAATGATTTGCTGTGTTAGTATATCTTCATTTTAGCTGTCTTCTTATAGATCTTGTCTTAGTAGGAAAATAGATAATCTCTAATAATGATAGTAGATTCTCCCCTGGAGATTATAAATTTTATTGCCATAGATTTATTTTGTGGTGGTTGAAATTTGAACAAATATTTTAATATAAATTTGTTCAAAATGATTTTTATGATACTATCTTGGAAGGGAAATTAAAAATATCTGTGAATCTTGATGATTACATGCAATTTAGAATTTAATATTATAATTTATTTGTGAGGGAATGGTAGTAATACAAGAGTAATCACACAAGTTATTAGACACAATTACGTTATCAAAAAGCATCTTGGATACCAAAGAAAAAGTGATTATGAAGTCTAATATCACAAACTGCAAGTGCATTAAAATTCATTATTTAAACATAATTCAAAGCTTGCAATGATCTTAGCTTTCTATGAATTAAAAAACTAGTATATATTATTTAATTTTTCATTCACATAATTACTCATAAAATTTATATTTTAGAAAATTTCCATATCATTTATGTTTTGTTGGATTTTAGTTGTTTGAGTGTATTTAAATAAATTTTAACATGAAAAATTATCAAACATTTATGCATAGCTTTTAAGTTTTATATCATAGGAAATAGCAATAAGAATGAATTGCTCATTTGTTTTGTATTCCTGTTCCAATGATATCAATTTGAATTCTATTTCAGACTATTTCATGTCATGGAAGATGCATCATTAATTATTTAATTTTTTTCTTTAAGATTAAACTTATTGTAATACATGTTTGTTTGTCTACCTTTCCTGATGCGTGCATGTCTGCAGGGATTCCAGAAGAGAACACTGGACTCTTTGAAGTTACAGGCAATTTAGAGGCCCCAATTAGAGTGCTTGGCAGCAAAGTTCAGTCCTACAGAAAAGCAGTCTGTGCTCTTAACTGCTGAGTCATCTATGCCCACTGGGCACCTCAGTTTATAACTCTACATATTGTTATATTTTCTAATTTACTTTAAATCTAATTTGTATTACATGTAAATTTTAAGGAAAAATTCCTAGTATATTGCTTTCTATAATTTATAAAAGTATGTATATATATATATATATTCATTTTACTGAAAAAAAATTTTAAAGTGGTCTAGTCACATTTTAAATGTTTCCTAACTTAGAAAAATCACAAGCATAAATTTACTATATATATAATATATACATATATATACGTATACACATATATATATATACACATATATGCACATTATATTTTCCCATATTTTGTTTTCTTTTCAGTATGTGTTTTTGTGTGATATGTTAATTCAAGGGGACATGTGTCATATCATGTGTGTGGAGATAACATTGCAAAATTGAAGAGTTATTTCCCTCCTATCCTTTTTTACACTTTTTTCCCATTTTTTTGTTTTTTTGAAAATAGTTCATTCTCTCATACAATATGTCTTGATTATATATTTTCCCTCCCTCCACTCTTCTTGGCTCTTCTCTAGCATCTCTTCCTTTAGATCTACTTCCTTTCTGGCTCTCATTCGAAAAGAACAAATTTCTAAGAGATGATAACCATGCAGGACAAAATAAAATATAATAAGATGAAGCAAAACTATCAGATAGAATTTGGACATGGAAACCCAATAGGAGGAGAAGAGTCCCAAGAGCAGGCACAAGAGTCAGAGACCCCCTTGTTCTCACAGTTAGGAGTCCCATAAAAGTACTAAGCTAATAGCTAGAAAATATATATACCAAGGACCTGGTGCGCACACATATGTTGGCCTTATGATTGATGCTTCAGTCTCTGTGAGCTCATATGAACCCTGATTAGATGATTCAGAGGGTCTTATTCTCTTGGTTTCCTCTATCCCCTCCAGCTCTTAAAACCTGTTCACCTCCTCTACTGCAGGATACCCTGAACTCTGAGGGGAGGAATTTGATGGAGACCTCACATTTAGACTCTCTCTCAATGTAATGTCTAGCTGTAGGTTTCTTCATCTGCTCCAAGTTCCTGCTGTAGGAAGCCTCTCTGATTATGGCTAGATAAGGCACTGTTCTGAGTATATCAGAATATTATTAGAAATCATTTATTGATTTTTTTGTACTATTAGTGTTTGGTATTACCATAAAACTCTAGACTATCTAGTCTCTGATTCTTGGGTACCCAAGTAGTGTTGGTCATGGATTCCCTCTGATGAAGTGGGCTTTAATTCAATCCAGCCATTTGTTAGTACATTCCACAAATTCTGTGACACTAACGGCCCTATCATATTTTGTAGCAGGGTAGATTGTAGGTCAAAGATTTTGTGACTGGGTTGGTGTTCACAAAAGAGGTTTCTGTTTCAGCAGCCTGCAGGGTACCTTGTCACATCAAGGAGATTAGAATATAGTGGTGAAGGCTCTATATAGGCACCAGCTGGTCTTCTCCATATTCAATGTGTTATGTGGGTGTTATCCTTGGCAATGGGAGCCTACTGTAAGTTTTCAGAGAGCAAGCCTTTGTTTAACAAAAGCTTGGGTGGTTTGGGAATTCCATTGAACCCCTTGCCAAACAACCCAGTTTTATGTAAACCACTCCTACCACAACTGGAAGTCCTGCCTGGCAACAAGAAATGGTCAGTTGAGACTCTGTATATTCCATTACCTGGAGTCCTTATTGAGATCACCTTAGCATATTCCAGGAAGCTTTCACTGCACCAGATTTCCATCTCACTGCCCCAAAATGCCTCACAACTCCAGCCATCTCACCCCACACTTTATCTCTCTACTCAATTTCCCCTCATCCACCCCCCCCCCATTCTGCGCTTAAAATCTACTTATTTCCTCTCACAGTGAGATCCAAGCATCTGCTATGGGATATCATTCTGTACGCTGTGAATATGTGTTGTTCTGATTGGTTGATAAATAAAACACTGATTGGCCAGTAGCCAGGCAGGAAGTATAGGTGGGGCGAGCAGATGAGGAGAATTCTGGGATGAGGAAGGACAGAGTCAGGAGTCACAATCCACACCCAGAGGAAGCAAGATGTGAAGGCAGAACTGAGAAAAGGTAACAAGCCATGTGGCTAAACATAGATAAGATTATGGGTTAATTTAAGTGTGAGTAATAAGCCTGAGCTAATGGCTGAGCAGTTATAATTAATATAAGCTATTGAGTAATTATTTTATGAGTGGACCACGGGACTGTGGGTGCTTGGTGAGACCTGAGAAACCTTCTGACTATATTTGGCATACCAATGTGGGGCTCTCAAATTTTGATAAGGCCTAAAAGATTTTAAAAAGGACTTCTAAACACACAATAATGGAGCCAAAAACAGCTTTCTACTTCATGTCTCATGCGGGTTGAGATATAGAGATTCCAAGGTACAGAGACACCATGGTATGCAGACTTGAGCTACAGAATGGTGGGTTCACAGCTTAAGGGCTTGAATGCAGCATGACAGATTCCTGCCCTTGTACACAGTGGTGTCTCCAAGCCACACAGCATACTGCATGGTGGATTTAGCTTTTGCTAGTACAGACAAAAAAAAAATGGTTTCTGGGCTACATGCTACTTTGATAGAGGTATGGACCCAATGCCTCCTAGAGTCAGCAGAGAACATGGTTCCCCCAGAGCTGTTGGTAAGCATGGTTCTGCCATGTTGGAAAGTTGAGGTGGGCAGAGCCAGCAGCCAAAGCTGCCATTTCAGTCCTAGTCATGCTGCAGTGTAAAGCAATAAATTCACAATAACACAAATTCAGATGGGATGAACATTAAATAGTTTACAATGTGTGTAAAATTGTTTGTAGGCTTGGAAGAGAGTATAAAATGAATATAGACTGTTATATAAAGAAATAAATAGTTTCAAAAATAAGGTCATTAAAGAGACAATAAAGGTAATATAAAAATAAGTTACATAAAGATGGAAATTACACAAAGAATCTGGATTATATTGTCTGTGGGATTTTTAACTGCAGAAAAACATTTGGTGGTAAAGGATGCTCAGTTAAACTAGTATGTGTATTTTAAAGATATCTTGACTTCAAAATTTGGATCTAAGGATATGTTGCTTTGGAAAGGAGGCTTTGCTTTTGTTTCCATGGGAAGCAAGAGGCTAGGGATTTGTTCCAGGTTAAGATGGATCAGATTTGATCAAGCCAGACCTCTTGAACCTTAACAGATGGTACCTATCAACAGAGGTTATAGCCAGTCTTCCCAGGATTTGACCATTGTCTTGAATTTTCTCAGGATCTCCATAAGACTGCAAGTGCCCCCATCAGGAGGAAGTAACTTGGAACACTATGCCCACATTCTCCAAAAATAGATTTTGGATGTTTGTCTTTATTTAGTTTGTGGGTTACAAATTGTTATTGGTCATAGTCAATCTCTTTCTAAAATAAGAAAGGGCGATATGATATAGATATAGATAGATATAGATATAGATATAGATGATATAGATATAGATATGATATAGATATGATAGGATAAAAGGGTAGATTATTTAATCTACTTTTAAAGAGCAACAACTTGCTTAAAACATTTTACATTGCTATGGATTTTAGTTTATTGATACAAATTTAAAGTTAATTTTGTTATTTTTATGTATATTTCTACTCTTGTTTAAGGTATTATGTATATGCAGCTCATTTAAAATTGTAATATATAATTAAGAAATACAGATTAATAATTAGTCTATGATAATAAAACTGATAGTCATGTTAGTTTCTCTGATCCTGCCAAGTCCAGTGGTCAGGATGAATCTCTTTTATTTGGGTCCCACAGCTGCTTGACCCCAAGTAAATACACAGAGGCTTATATTACTTACAAACTGTATGGCCTAGGGGTCAGGCTTCTTGCTAGCTAGCTCTTATAACATAACTCAACCCATTTCCATTAATCTATATGTTGCCATGTGGCTGTGGCATTACTGGTCTACTGGCATCTTGCTCCTTGGGCAACAGGATGGCATCTCTTCCAACTCCACCCCTTTTCATCTCCTCTTCAGTTCAAATGTACTGCCTAACCTTATCCTGTCCTGCCTTGGGCCAATGTAGCTTTATTTATCAACTTATCATAGCAACACATATTCAGAGCATACAGAAAGACATACCACAGCATTCCAGACTTTTCATGGAGAGGTATTCAATTTATTTATTTATTTCTACAATTGGAGGTGGTCACATGATTTTTATCCTTCATTATTGTGGTTTAATGCATAGTTTATTTATCAACTTGTTGTAACAATCCCATATGCCTGAGATGAATCCAAATTAATCTTTAAGATAAATGATTGAATTTAATTTTCTGGTAATTCTTTTGCATCAATAGATAACTGAATACATAATTAATTATACATGTAAACTTTTTCCTTGGAAAGAATGAAATCTTGTGATACACAGCAACATCCTTGTAACTAGAGAATATTGTATTGAATGAAATGAGACAGATGTACAAAGGCAAATAAATATTTCATTGTCTTTCTGATATGTAAAAACAAAAATAATTTGATATGAATATAGAAGGGATATAACAAGAACCTGAAATAATTTTGGTGGTATAAGATAAAGGAAGAATAAATGTTACCAAAACAGTTAGGAGGATCAAAGACATGTTGAGGAGATGGAGATGAGGCAAAAGTTTGTATAGGGGAGAAAAGAGAAGGCTTATTGGAAGTTTTAAGAAAGATCTAGAAAGAATAGTTTTTAGTTGACTCATTTGATAAAACAGTTCTGTGGCATGGATTGATTGCCAGTAAAAATCACTTTAGTCAGGTTTTACACTACTTTCAGAATATTCTGTACACCTCTAGATGATTGCTTATTACACTTGGTCTGCTTCCTATGGTGAAGTCAATCATAATGTAACATGGTCTGAATTTTATCTGATGTAAACTTATTTTGGCATTGTCCATTTGTGTAATGTGTAAAACAGAGCCATGTATATATTTCAGTAAACCAAATAACTTCATTTTCAGACCTAATATGTGTAATGTCAGATTATTATAATATAGGTAATATCAGACTTAATAATTGCTGTGTGGTGGTATTGTGTTCCCCAAAATATTGTGCACACTAATAAACTTATCTGGGGTCAGAGAACAGAACAGCCACAATATTAAACACAGAGGATAGGCAGTGGTAGCACACAACTTTAATCCTAGCATTCCAGAGGCAAAATTCCCTCTGGAATCTCTGTGAGTTCAATGCCACAGTGGAAACAGCCAGGCATGGTGACACACACATTTAATCCCAAGAAGTGAGCCTTTAATCCCATGGAGTGATGGCAGAAAGCAGAAAGATATATAAGGCGTGAAGACCAGAAACTAGAAGCATTTGGCTGGTTAAATTTTCAGGCTTTCAAGCGGCAGTTCAGCTGAGATTCATTCTGGATGAGGACTCAGAGGCATCCAGTCTGAGGAAACAGGATCAGCTGAGGAATTGGCAAGGTGAGGTAGCTGTGGCTTGTTCTGCTTCTCTGATCTTCCAGCATTCACCCCAATAGCTGGCCTCAGGTTTGATTTTATTAATAAGAAGTTTTAATATTCATTCTACATTGCTGTAAACAAAGAGCAATATTCTGAGATATCTATACCAGACTAAATATATTTCTATTAATTCACAGGTTTGTGATTCTCCTCTTTTAAGAAAAATTAAGAGAGAATTTTAGATCCATAGGTTATTGTCTAAATAACCCCTAAATCCAATTAAACTTAAATTGTTGTGAGTGTGGAACTATGACTCTCCAGAAAATAATATATTAAGAGGGTATATGGAACATTATAAATATCTCAGGTAAATATATTAATCTAAAAATTTTATAGTATAAGGCTGAATACATTTCATTTTAGATATAGTTTTTTCTCTATTATATTATGATATCATTTACCAGTAATATCTAAAAAAAAAGAAACATGGTTTTGGGATACATTTAGAATACTGGCCACATTAAATTGAATAGAAGTGAAATTCCAGAGTTCCGAACAAAAGAGTCTATCTATGTGAAAACTACCCACAGTAAAATAACCAAAATATCCATTAAAATGTATACTGACCTATAAAGAGTTAAAAACTAAAAACGGAAAGCAAATCTGAGTGAGTTCTCCATTTTCAGGACATATGGGTTCTAAAAGATCAAAATAAATTTCCTACATAATTGAAAAATGAAGTGGACAAGTCTCCAGCTTTCACTGCAGCATTGCAAAAGTCTGAGTCCCATTAAGTTTGAAGCTTCTAATGGGAATAGTGTATAAAACTTCAGGATATTTCCCTGACCATAGAATGCTTCTATGTTTTAAGAAAATAAGTGCTCTGTACACGTCCATTGGGAGCTTCTGATTTGAAGAATTTTCCAACTAGAGACAGTCATTCGCCAAATCCTCTGATCTCAAGATTCACAAGCTGAGCAGCATGCCAAGATCCCCCTCTCATCTAAGCCCAAGTGAACACTTATTTTGAAGGAAGCAATAATAAATTCAGATGACATAATCCATAGGGTGAGAATAAAAGACCAACATCTGTTGCCAGTCTTCTTGTTCGTGGGTATCCAGGCAATTACACAGATCGAGCAACTGAGAATTGAGTTTTACAATCTTATGACAAATTTAAAAAGAGCCAAGCAGTTGAGCCTGTGTAACTTTATCTGTGTTCCTGTTAAATTCTGTCCCCTGAATCCTCCAGAGCTGGTTATTCTCCAAATGTCATGTGTGCCTCAGGCAGCATCCAGCTATCAGGACTCTGCACGCCTAGGAGCTAATTGGTGGAACCTTTTTCCATCAAATATTCATAACAGGGACTATTTTTAAAGTTAATTTCAAAACTACTTCTCTTTTCATTTTAAGTTCCCATATTGCTGTTGAAATTTCATGTGATATCTCTACTTACAGACAACCCCAAAAGTCATTGCATATTATGAACTTTCCTTAGCAAAATGGAAGGTGATTACATAGTCCACACATTATCTTTCTACATACCACTTAGTTTCACTGAAATTAGGCATGAGCCAACAGTTAAAAAAAAGACAATAATGTAAATTATACATTAATTGGCTTTAAAGTTCAATGATGCTCTCAGTAAAAATATGCATATTCTATAAATTTCAGTCGTAAACAAAATATTAAAAAATATCACTAACAATAATGACTTGCAATTCTGTTCATTTAATGCAATATTTTAAGTTATTATATAATCTTATACTTCTAAAATATTCTTCCAGAAGCAAACACATTTGAGGAGTCCTTGTACTTGGTATAAATTGTTTCTTTTATTTAAGAAGACATAGAGACACCATATTCAAATTCCACTTCTTAGAAGATTTCTTCTTTTTTTTTTTTTCTTTTTTTTTTTTTTTTCGAGACAGGGTTTCTCTGTGTAACTTTGTGCCTTTCCTGGAACTCACTTGGTAGCCCAAGCTGGCCTCGAACTCACAGAGATCCACCTGGCTCTGCCTCCCGAGTGCTGGGATTAAAGGCGTGCGCCACCACCGCCCGGCAAGATTTCTTCTTTTAAACTAATTTTTTTACTCAACATCTTTACAGTGGTTAACATCACTATGTAGTACTCTTAAATTTGCCTGTTTATGAACACTTAAAGTCTAGCAAGGCTGCAATTCTGTTTTTTTCAATAAATTTTGGTGAAGTGAAAATGTCAGAAATAGCACAATGAATCATAAATTATGAAAAATTATTTCAGTTCACACTTTTATGACTGTGAAATAAAAACAATCAATTAATTTTAATATGCATATATTTATACTTTGGAGGCCCTAAGTGCCATTTACACGTTTGCAGTTGAAAAATCAGAATGTTTCTGTGGAAGTTGACAAGACAAATAAATGCAAATATAGAACAACATAACTCCTAAAATGGTCATTGACAGATACTAAGATGGCTTATCACATAAAAGTACATGCCAGGCAAGCTCAATAAACTGAGTTTTATCACTGAAACCCACAGAGTAATGAGAAAACAGACTCTGAAAGTTATCATCTGACCTCCACACAGGTGCTAGGGCACACATGTATCTGCAGCCGCCCATACACATCATATGCTTTTGTTCTGAGTACTACTTTGTCTTTGTGTAATGATCATAAGAACCATGGCAAAATTGTGATGTGGTAAAGTAGTCATAGAACAATCATTAAATATAAACAGCTACTAAATATTTTACATTATAATTTGATTTGATAATTTTAACAGTTGACCCATTTAGTAACTTCTGTTAGAGTTAATATTACCATTTGTCTTTAGATATATCAATGTCACTAATGATGTTGCGCAGTTATATTATACTTTACCTAGAATATACAGAAACATTATCCTGCAAGTAATTTTATTTATTACATCTGAAACATAATCTGGAAAATTATGCCCCAACAATTGGTTTTAACAGGATGTTTTTATGCTTTTGACATTTGATACTTACGCTTTAGATGGACAAGTATCAGGTATTTACTCTATTACTTTTGAAGACCTTAATTCATTTTATACCATCTATATTTGCTCCTCAGCCTGACAATTGTTATTGTTTTTCATCATGTTTTTCTACTGGTAGCCAATTGCATCAGGTATTATTATATATGAACATCTTTATTATTGTTTTTAATTTTGACATTACAACACATAGATATGCATTATTTTAACACAGTGACAACACAGATAGCAAGCAAAAGAGAAGAGGAGTAAGTGGAGAACATTTATAAGAAACAAGAAATAACAGTATACAGAGTCAGTCTCATAATATGTTGTTTGTTTATTTCTTTAGTTTTGTTTATCTAATTGATTTTTGAGCTTCTTGCCATGGCTTTTTCCAGTGCACAATTGTGTTTAGCTATATAGATTTTATACATATGTGAATTATCAAAGCACATTGCATTTTATGTGAAATTTTGGTTTCATTTCTGGTGCACATCAATGATAGTGAGATTGTATTTTACCCATTTTTGTTTCCTCTGGTAGCATGTTGCTCCCATGTTGAGTTATATGACTTGGTGATGTGAGGGCAAATACATCAAATGTCCTTATATTTAGGAGTTAGTCACAGTAACACATACTATTTCTGGCCATATGCACATGTATAACAATCTCCATTTTTTTTTTTGCCTCCGTACTATAATTTGGGGAATAGTACTTTTTGTCCTTCTTGCTGTCCCTTTAATGAAATGTTTGTTCACTAATGCAAGAAATATAAAAGTCTCAAACTTCACCCTATACACAATTTTTTTTCCTCTCATGCAATGTTCTCCTCCTGCACATATGTTAATTGTCACAGCTCAGACTCTTTGCAGTTGTCTACATGAATGTGTGATATGGTTTCTTGAGAAATAACAAATGAGAAATCAAAACTCTAATTTCTGCAGCCTCACCAAAGCTTTCTAGTATGTCAATAGCTTCTTGCTGGTCCTTAGTACTATCCACATCATTAAATGCATGATAGTACTTCTACTCTCTAGGCACTGGCCTTCAACAGATTTGGGTCAAGGAAATTGTGAGCACACTTTTCAAATGAGTTCAAAAGGATCCACTGTTAAAGTAAGGTCAGCTCCTTTCTCTTGTTAGAAACTGGGGTTTTTTTAGATTTCTAGATTCTGCACAGGATACTAGATGGATAGTGGTTAATTTTAAGCCACTAAATACTTACTATGTCCCAGTAGTACATAATATTGCATATTATATGTAGCATTGAATTAAGGTTGTTTAGGAGTTTCCTAAACCATTTTATAAAATAGTTATCTTGCTAATTTTCCATTATAAAAAAAGTATTCTTAGAGCCACTTATTTAATCAACAACTAATTTGAATAGTTAAATAAATAAAATTCTGAACTATTAAAAAAGAAAATATGTAGCTGAAAGTTTTCCTGTGTCCTGCCTGGTCTGCAGCTGCTCAGACCCAAGTAAACACACAGAGGCTTATATTAATTAAAACTGCTCAGCCATTAGCTCAGGCTAACAACTGACTAGTTCTTACACTTAAATTCAGCCGATTTCTGTTCATCTGTATGTCGCCACATGTTCCGTAGATTTACCTGTGTGCCATTACATGCTGCTCCCTGCATGGCAGGCTGGCATCTCCTGGCTCAGCCTTCCTCTTCCCAGAACTATCTTTGTCTGCTTATCTCCCCTATACTTCCTGCCTGGCTACTGTCTAATCAGTATTTTATTTATCAACCAATCAGAGCATCATATTTTCACAGCATACAAAAAGACGTTCCCCCATCAAAAATTAATTATTGATATTAATTTAGAAAATATCAGAATGCTTCTGGTAATGATTACATGTTTTAGAGAGCACGCTCAGGTCATTATTAAATAATTTGAAAAATTTCCACTTTACCTATATCATAATTACTATTACTTAGAAATACCAGTTTAAATTCTATTGATGATATTATTTAATATTAAAAGTTCCCTCATTTCAATGAGACCAGTTATGTACAATAGCAGAATCATAATAATTAGCTCAAAATGTTCAAAGGTATTTCATAACATATGGCTCATAATGTTTCAAATGTGTTAGCTCTTAAAATTGAATAAATTGCTTTTGAGAACCTTTGCTTCTATTGGGTTGTTTTGCCCAGTCTTGATATGGGTGGATGTGCCTAGTCTTGTTGTAACAGGTTATGCCATGTTCAGTTGACATCCCTGGGAGATGTAACATATGAGAGAAGAGGAAAGAAAGAAAGAGAGAAAGAAAGAAAGAAAGAAAGAAAGAAAGAAAGAAAGAAAGAAAGAAAGAAAGAAAGAAAGAAAGAAAGAAAGAAAACAAAACTCTGAAATTTCTGCAGTCCAAGTCAAGGAGAAATATCAGGTGTCACAGAAACTTTAATACAGCAACATGAAAACCAAGAGAGTAAACCATCTTAGGAACTCCCTTATTTTTAAAATTATCTTTGTATATTTCACATATGTACAAAAGAATCCCTGTACAAAAATAAACACATATCTATATGCATCCATTTATTTGACAATAAATATTAGATATTATTTCTTGATTGGATAAACTGCTTTTGTGCTGTTCATCTAATTAATTCAGTTCTTTGCAGAATTATTCCATGCTAACTTTGAGCTATGATATTAGGCCTCTGACAGAAAAGATGTGTCATCAGTCCAGAGATCAGAAAGCTCATTAATAGGAGAAATATAGGGGATAAAATAGGATTCAGTGGATTAACGCCCATAATTGAGGTATGACCAGAATAATTTGGATATGTCTTAAAAGGATTATTGCTTGTGCCCTATGATGGCTAAAGAAAGCCTAAGGTGGATAATATTATAATAAGACTGTGCACCATCATTTCAAAGTACATTATAGTATAAGGAACACATATGACTTATATAGGGATAACTTAAATATTAGAATTTTGAGTACATAAGTCCCAGCTTTAAATGAATAAGAAAATAGCCACAGGAAATACAAGAAAACATCCCATGTATAACATAACAAAACATCCACTAAGTAGGTTATATTATTGACATAAAATGAGTGACAATGTAGAGTTTTTTTCTTTATTGGTTCAGACAATATATCTTGGAAACCCTATTCTATCACTGCAAACTTTCAGCAATTTTTATTCATATTTATTTTATAGTATCAGAAAATGAGATTCTTATTATTCATAGACATATTTATCTTGTTGAAAATATCACCTACCTATGATTATTAACTGGACAATCAGTGATTGGTTTAGAGGTAAACTAAAAATCATCCTTATAAACCTGCCCATCCCCTTATCCCTGGAAAATGACACAGCTAAGCTCCATGGTGAAGAGAGTTAAAATAGATAAAAATGAAGTGCTTATAAAATGAACTCCAAAAGGTTTCTCTGTCTAATTCAGGTGGGTTTGATATTGTCAAAGGTTGACAGCTGAAAAGACTGAGACAAGAGCATAAATGAGGGGAAAATGTTCTTGTGAAATGAGTTTAGATTTCAAAGGTACATGACTATGGTCAGAGTGCAAAGCATATATTTAAATACCTGGCATTATGATGGGCAAGGAAACAACTTCTTTTTCTCATGAAGTAATAGAGTTTTTTAACTGAACATGGTTTCAGTCCAGTGAAAGCTATCTTAGATTTCCGAGTTGTATAACTATATCATACTGAAAACTTCATATTTACACTGCCATGAATAATTGTCACCCTAATTCACACATACTAGTACTAATTTTGAAAACTTTGCAACTGCATTACACATTTGAGGAAAAATGCACCCCAATTGTATTTAAACAATAGACTTACTCAATGGTCCACCATGACATAAGAGTACTTTTAAAATAGTGGTACTCCTTTTAATAGTAGACAAATACACAAAGGGCATTTTTAAACCATAAAATACAGTTATTGAATTCTATGCTCCTCAGACATATTTATTTAGTCATGGGATGCTTTGCATATAAATATATGAAAGTTTTCTATAACAATTTATTTTATATTAATTGTGAACAAGTACATACAATTAAGATAATTCTATACAGTACTTTACTTGATTTCCTAAAAATAAGACTCTAATTCTTCAAATAGCATGTCTTTAATTATATTTGGGCCATTGTTACCTGTAAAACCTTATAATTGAAGAAAGGAATGTGCTTTAAGAAAATTTCCTGGACAAGTTTATTGTAAATTTATTAGTTTTGAGAAAATTATCCCAAGAAAATAAGACAGAGAGAGAGAGAGAGAGAGAGAGAGAGAGAGAGAGAGAGAGAGAAACTAAGACTTTGAAAAATAATTCAACTCGAAGGTACCTGTAAGTCTTCAATGAAGACACTATTTCACATGAAATAATAATATTCATTCTGAATAACCATATCCTGGTACACACCTCTGGCAGAAGCCTCCTCTTCCACCAGAGGCCTGACTAGCATCCTGAACTCCAGAGATGAAAATTGATCCCTTGTAGATGTAACCAACTGTCTTATTAAATAAGAAACACAGAGCCAATATAAAGATGAAAGCCCAAGAGGTCAGAGCTAAGAGTCTTACCCGCTTTCCGCCAGCTAGCTTCTCCCGTCAAGAGACCTCTCTGAAAAAGGGAGGTATTTCCTGTGCGTTGTCTTTAAATAGAATTCTGTTCTGCCTTCTCATTGGTTGTAAACCCAACTACGTGACTGCCTTGTCACTGCCTCTCTGTACAGACCTCCAGGTCTTCTATGGCTGGTATTGAGATTAAAGGCATGTGTCTCCAATGCTGGCTGTATCCTTGAACACACAGAGATCTACCTAGTTCTGCTTACCAAGTGCTGGGATTAAAGGCGTGCACCACCACCACCACCACCACCACCACCACCACCACCACCCTGGCTTTCTCTATGGCTTGCTAATAGCTCTGACCCCTAGGCAACTTTATTTATTAACATACAAATAAAATCACATTTCAGTACAAATAGAATACCACTATAATCCCTTAAAACCAGACAGAAGCCTCCTAACCTATCAGAAACTAGGCCAGCATCCTGAACCCCAGAGACCTCCTGGCCAGATCAGATGCCATGTACATCAACAGAACTTCAGCACCATTGGTCAGCAAACCCCTGCAAGACCAGAGGATACAGAGGCCATCAGAAGTCAAGCACCCAACTTGGGTACAGACCCTCTACTGAACCAGAGACAACTCCAGCCAGAAGACCAGAGAGGAAACAGAAACCAAGGAAAGAAAACATCCATCCAACAAAGAAAAACATAGAAATAGGCACATATATTTATGTGCACTATAATCACTCCAAATCAAGGTGACTGATCATTAGTCAAAGAATACAATCAATGACATACAGGGCAAGGTGTCACCACCAGAGCCCCACTTTCCCACTACAGCAAGCCCATAATATTCCAACACTGATGAGGCACAAGAAAATACCTTAAAAGCTACTTGCTGAAGATGATAGAGGTTCTTGAAGAGGAAATGAAGAAATCCCTTAAAGAGTTGAGGAAAAGACAATAAAACTATTGGAGTAAATCAATAAATCCCTTAAAGAATATCAAGAAAGCCAAAACAACACACACACACACACACACACACACACAACAGTTGAAGGGAATGAATAAAACCACCACTCAAGACAAGAAAATGAAAATATGATCAATAAAGAAAGCACAAAGTGAGAGAATTCAGGAAATGGAAAATCTCAGTAAGCAAGCAGGTACTACAGATACAAGCATCATCAACAGAATACAAGAGATAGAATTTGAATCTCAGGCATTGAAGATATAATAGAAGAAATACAATAGTCAAGAAAAATGTAAAATCTAAAAAAAAAAAAAATCCTTACACAAAACATCCAGGAAATATGGAGCATAATAGAAGAGAAGAAGGAAAAGATTCCCAGCTCAAAAAAAAAAAAAAAAAAACAAAAAAAAACCAAAAAAAACCAGAAAATATATTTAACAAAATTATAGAAGAAAAACTTCCTAACCTAAGAATGGACATGCCTATTAGATTGGATCAGAAAAGAAAGTCCCCTCACCACATAGTAATCAAAAGATTACATATACATAGAACAAAGAAATAATATTGAAAATTGCAAGAGAAAAGGGTCCAAAAGCATATAAAGGCAGACCTGTTAGGAATATAGTTGACTTGTCAACTGAGACTCTAAAAGCCAGAGAGGCCTGGACAGATAAGCTGAAGACTCTGTAAGATCAGAGATCCCAGCTCAGACTACTATATTCAACAAAACTTTCAATCACAATAGATGCAATAGATGAAGAAAACAATATAATTCCATGATAAAGTCAAATTTAAAAAATGTCTACCCACAAATCCAGCCCTACAGACAGAACTAGAAGGAAAACTCCAACCAAAGGAAGTTAACAACACCCATGAAAACACAGACAATAAATTATTTCACATCAGCATAACCCAAAGAAGGAACACACACACAAACACACACACACACACACACACACACACACACTACCACCAACAACAACTACAACAACATAACTGGGATCATAAAACATTGGTCATTGACACCTCTCAATATCAAATGACTCAATTCCCCAAGTAGACACAGACTAAATAGAATGGATATGAAAACAGGATTGACCTTTCTTCCATGTACAAGAAACATACCTCAACACCAAAGATAGACATTACCTCAGAGTAAAAAATTGGAAAAAATATTTGCCAAGCAAATAGACCTAAGAAGAAGTAAGCTGGTGTAGCTCTTCCAATGGCTAGCAAATTAGACTTCAAACCAAAATTAACCAAAAGAGCTGGATAAGGACATTTCCTACACATTGAGGAAAATCTACCTACATGATCACTAAATTCTGAATGTTTATGACCCCAAAGCAACAGAACACATATTTGCACAAGAAACATTGTTAATGCTTAAATAACACATGGAACCTCACACATTAATAATGGGACATTTCAATGCCATAGTCTTACCAGTGGACAGGTAATACAGACAAAACTAAACAGAGAAATAATGGAGTTAACTGATCTAATGAACCAAATGGACCTTAAAAATATCTACAGTACATTTTACCAAAACATAAAAGAAAATACCTTCTTCTCATCGCCTCCAGGAACATTGTCCAAAAATTAACACATGCTTGTTCACAAAGCAAGTTAAAACTTATACAAAAAAAATGGAAAAAAAAAACCTTTCCTATAAGATCATCAGTAAATAGAGCTGGGTATCAACAACAACAATAGAAACAAAAGAAAGCCTACAAAGTCATGAGAAATGAGCAACACCCAAGTGAAGGACTACTGTGTCAATGCAGAAATAACGACATTAAAGATTTTCTAGAATTTAATGAAAATGAATGCACAACCTACCCTAATAGGACACAATGAAAGCAGATCTAAGAGGAAAGTTCATAGCACCAAGTGCCTTCATAAAGAAATTGAACATAGCTCATACTAGCAAGAAAACAGCATACCTGTCACCTCGAGAACAAAAAGAAGGAAACACAGCCAAGTGAAAAAGATACCAAGAAAAATAATCAAGCTAAGGGCTGAAATCAATGAAATAGAGAAAAATAAAAGGACCAATGGGAAAAAAAAGAGTTGGTTCTTTGCAAGTATCAGCAAGATAGAAAACCCATATCAAATTTGTTAAAAGACAGCAGGAATATCCAAATTAACAAAATCAGAAACAAAAACCAAGTCTTAAAAACAAACATTTAAGAAATCTAGAGAATCATTAGGTCATACTTCAAAAACCTGTTCAGTAAAAAATTGGAAAATCTAAAAGAAATGGACAACTTACTAGATAGATACCACTTACAAAAGTTAAATCAGGATCAGATAAACAATTTGAATATATATATATATATATATATATATATATATATATCCACTATAGAAATAGAGGCAGACATTTAAAGTCTTCCATCTAAAAAGAGCCCAGGGTCACACAATTTTAATGCAGAATTCTATCAGACTTTCAAGAATAGTTAATACCAATACTCCTTGAATTAGTCTACAAAATAGAAACAGAAGGAACATTGCCAAACACCCTGATATCCAAACCACACAAAGACTCAATAAAGAGAATTATAGACCAATATCCCTCACAAAAACTGATGAAAAAATAATCACAAAAGACTCAAAAACTGAGTTTGTCCTTCTGAGTCTGGGTTACCTTACTCAGGATGATATTTTCTAGTTTCATCCATTTGCCTGCAAATTTCATGATGTCATTGTTTTTTACTGCTGAGTATACTCCATTGTGTATATGTGCCACATTTTCTTTATCCATTCTTCAGTTGAGGGGCATCTAGTTTGTTTCCAGGTTCTTGCTATTACAAATAATGCTGATATGAACATAGTTGAGCATGTGTCCATGTGGTAATATTGAGCATTCCTTGGATATATGGCCAAGAGTAGTATAGCTGGGTCTTGGGGGAGATTGATTCCCAATTTTCTGAGAAACCGCCATACTGATTTCCAGAGTGGTTGTACAAGTTTGCATTCCCACCAACAGTGGAGGAGTGTTCCCCTTGCTCCACATCCTCTTCAACATAAGCTGTCTGCAGTGTTTTTGATCTTAGCCATTGTGACAGGTGAAGATGTATCTCAGAGTTGTTTTGATTTGCATTTTCCTGATGACTAAGGATGTTTAGAAATTCCTTAAATGTCTTTCAGCCATTTGAGATTCTTCCATTGAGAATTCGGTGATAAGCTCTGTAGCCCATTTTTTACCTGGATTGTTCAGTATTTTGAAGTGTAGTTTTTGAGTTCTTTATATGTTTTGAAGATCAGCCCTCTGTCAGATGTGGGGTTGGTCAAGATCTTTTCCCATTCTGTAGGCTGTCGTTTTGTCTTATTGACTATGTCCTTTGCTCCACAAAAGCTTCTCAGTTTCAGGTGTAGCATGAATCTTAGAAGGTCTTATTAATAAAAAAAAAAATCTTGGGGCCAGGTATTGGGGTGAACACTGAATGATCAGAGAAACAGAACAAGCCACAGCTTCTTCACCTCGCCAATTGCTCAGCTGATCCTGTTTCCTCAGACTGGAAGCCTCTCAGTCCCCATGCAGAATGGGTCTCAGCTGAACTGTTGCTCAGAGCCTAAAGGCTTAACCAGGCCAAAAGCTTCTAGTTTCTGGTCCTCATGCCTTATATACCTTTCTGCTTTCTGCCATCACTCCCCGGGATTAAAGGCTCACTTTCTGGGATTAAAGGCGTGAGTCACCATGTCTGGCTGTTTCCAATGTGGCCTTGAACTCACAGAGATCCAGGGGGATTTCTGCCTCTGGAATGCTAGGATTAAAGATGTGCTACGACTGCCTAACCTCTATGTTTAATATTGTGGCTGTTCTGTCTCTGACCCCAGATAAGTTTATTAGAGTGCACTATATTTCAGGGAACACAATACCACCATATTCAGGAGGTCCCATTTATTAATTGTTGCTCTTGATGTCTGTGCTACTGGTGTTATATTTAGGAAGGGGTCTCCTGTGCCAATGCATTCAAGACTACTTCCTACTTTCTCTTGTATCAAGTTCAGTGTAACTGGATTTATGTTGAGGTCTTTGATCCACTTGGACTTGAGTTTTGTGCATGGTGACAGATATGGATCTATTTGCAATCTTCTGCATGTTGACATGCAGTTATGCCAGCATTATTTGTTGAAGATGCTTTCTTTTTTCCATGGTACAGTTTGGGATTTTTTGTTGAGAATCATATGTTCATAGGTGTGTGGATTAATGTCAGGGTCTTCAATTCCATTCAATTGGTCAACGTGTCGATTTTTTATGCCAGTACCAAGCTGTTTTTGTTACTATAGCTCTATAGTAGAGCTTGAGGTCAGGGATCATGATGCCTCCAGAGGTTGCTTTATTGTAGATGATTCTTTTAGCTATCCTAGGTTTTTTGTTTTTCCATATAAAGTTAAGTATTTTTCTTTCCAGGTCTGTGAAGAATTGTGTTGGGATTTTGATGGGGATTGCATTGAATCTGTAGATTGCTTTTGGTAAGATTGCCATTTTTACTATGTTAATTCTACCTATCCATGAGCATGGGAGATCTTTCTATTTCCTGATATGTTCTTCGATTTCTTTCTTCAGAGACTTAAAGTTTTCATCATATAAGTCTTTCACTTGCTTAGTTAGAGTTACCCCAATATATTATTTGTGGCTATTGTAAAGGGTGATGTTTCTCTGATTTTTTTTCTCAGCCCATTTATCATTTGTATATAGGAGGGCTACTGATTTTTTTTTTTAGTTAATCTTGTATCCTGCCACCTTACTAAAGGAATCTATTAGCTGTAGGAGTTCCCTGGTAGAATTTTTGGGATCACTTATGTATACTATCATATTGTCTGCAAATAGTGAAAGTTTGACTTCTTCCTTTCTAATTCGTATTCCCTTGATCTCCTTTTGTTGTCTTACTGCTCTAGCTAGAACTTCAAATACTATGTTGAAAAAGTATGGAGAGAGTGGACAGCCTTGTCTTGTTCCTGATTTTAGTGGAATTGCTTTGAGTTTCTCTCCATTTAATTTGATGTTGGCTGGTGGCTTGCTGTAAATTGCCTTTATTAGGTTTAGGTGTGTTCCTTGTATTCCTGATCTCTCTAGGACCTTTATCATGAAGAGGTGTTGGATTTTGTGAAAGGCTTTTTCAGCATCCAATGAGATGATCATGTCCCCCCCCACCCCGTTTGTTTATATGGTGTATTACATTGACAGATTTTCATATGTTGAACCACCCTTGCATCCCTGGGATGAAACCTACTTGGTCATGGTTGATAATTTTTTTGATGTGTTCCTGGATTCAGTTAGCCAGTATTTTATTGAGTATTTTTGCATCAATGTACATGAGGGAGATTGGTCTGTAATTCTCTTTTGTTGTTGTATCTTTGCGTGATTTGGGTATCAGGGTAACTATAGCTTCATAAAAAGAATTTGGTAATGTTCTTTTTGTTTCTATTGTGTGGAACAATTTGAAGAGTATCGGTATTATCACTTCTTTGAAACTCTGGTAGAATTTGGTGCTGAAAATATCTGGTCTTGAGGTTTTTTTTTTTTTTTTTTTTTTTTTTGGTTGGGAGACTTTTAATGACCATTTCTATTTCCTTAGGGGTTATTGGTCTATTTAAATACTTTATCTGGTCTTCTGTACTCACTCATAAGTGGATACTCGATGTGAGGGAAGGGATGGCCAGACTGCAATCCATAGCTCCAGAGAGGCTAGCTAACAGGGAAAGACCCTAGGAAGGACACATAGATGACTGAGTGAAGGAGAAGTGGATGAGATCTACATGGGCAAACCAGGTGTTGGGGTGGCAGAGGGTGAGGACTGGGGGATGAGAACATAGGGAAATGGGAGGGTCGAGCTAGGACAGAGACTGAATGGAAGAGCAGCAAGGAAGACACCATGATAGATGAGGACATCATGGGAATAGGAAGAGGCAGGGTGCTGGGGAGGCTATCAGGAGTCCACAAGGAAGA
>CABHPP010149305.1:0-30000 GCA_902168425.1 Peromyscus attwateri
TTCTAAAGTACCGTGCAGAAAATCGTCACATGAAGAGGTTGTATGTATACTTTGACTACTAATTTTTTTTAATTCAGTATATGTTAATAACAGTTATTCAAGGCAAGAAATACAAGCAAAATAATATTTGTAGGGTATTATAGAAAGCAATGCCCAGTTCTCAAACTTGGTGGTATACACCAACAATAAATAGTCCCAGAACTAGAGAGGCTTCGAAGGGAGATGAAGAATTTGAGGTCAGAGTGGCTACATCTTACAAGAGTAAAGAAATTTAAAAGTACAGCTGTGAGGTGGAGCAGCAGGCAAAGGTTCTTGCGGCCGAGCCTGATGACTTGAGTTGGATCCCCAGCATCACACAGCGGAAAGAGAGAACCGACTTCTGAAAGGTGTTCTCTGGCCTCTTTATGCAAGCCCAAGCATGCCTGTGCCCCTCTCCCCGAATAAATCAATAAATGTAACAGAAAAAGAAATAAAATATTTACTTATATTTAAAATATCAGAAAGCAAAAGTGAAGTTCATGTTGGAGTTATACTGGCTCGTTTTTAAGGTGTTTTTTTTTTTTAATTACTGTAAACATTTCAGCTTGTGTGTAGTTTTTAAATGAACAGCATAAAACGTTCATGATGTGCATATGCTGAACTGAGTGGGTTTCTTATGTGTAAATGTACCCTGTATGTACATAAAAAACCAATCAAGTTTTTTCAATAACTGTTAATTTTACCGAATAGTACAAAGACTACTATTATTACCAAATAGCACAAAAACTTCCAAAAAAGGAAGTTTTGCTTTCTCCAAAGCAAAATCATAAGACATTTGATAGGGTCAGTGATGTAGATTATCAATCACTACAAAGCTTTCGGAAGAGGACCATCATTCCTCTGAGTCTGCATCTCTAAAGGGAGGCTGTCTTTCAGTCAAGCTTTGGCCTGACTGCCCTGATTTCCCTTCTTACACAGTGGGGACCCATGCCCTTGTTCTCCACCGTATTTAGTCAATTTGACCTCTTCAGAGTTTCGCCTTTCCTACTGAGGCAGGCAGAGGGCCCTGTGGTTATGATATCAGTTTCTGAGGGTGAGCACTTGTAACTTGGGTGGTACTTACCTGTCCGATGGGGAAGGTAAAATTGCTAGTGCTGAGGCATTTCATGAGCTTTTCCGAACAGAAGAATGACACTTTCAAGGAAACAGACACAGACACGACCAAGGTGTCTGGAGACAACCAACTCCCAGTCATGCTGGAATCTCCACCATGGCGTGTTTAGAGATGGCATGTGCTTGCTTTGGAAAAGAGGGAGACAGTAATGTTCCAAGTGTGAATTTTTTTTTATTTCTTGAATTTTGAAGAGTCATATTCATGACAGAAAGGGAAACTAATGTATAAATGTGCTTCTGAGTGTGTGCCTCTCTCTCCAAGACAATTTCCAGCTGACTAGAAGTATGGATAAAATGCGTGTGCTAGCACCACCTCGTTCACGCCCATTTGTCAGATCAATGCCCACATCCCCAATTCAGGTCAAGGCATCAGGCGGAGGAAAGGGCTGCAGACTGACATTGAGATGCTCTATTTCACACACTTGCCCTCTGGAAGGACTAGCAGAGGCAGTCACTTAAATTAAACACAGGTCATCAAACAAGATATACAATCTATTTCTAAAACAGACAACCCCAGCATTCCAAATCCCCGTGGCCTTTTACTGAGGCACATTGTGCTTCTTTTTCATGCTCCTCTGTCAATTCATGTTAAAGTTTGCTTTGCTTAAAAGTGGTATTTCATGTATTCTCTGACCCTCTTGCTCAAAGCAAAGAAATTGCTTTGGTTTATTTATGACCCAGTAACCTTAAGCAAAACTGAATTTCTTAATGCTCCTGAAGCCTTGTGGGGAGAAATAAAAGCTAAAGTAAATTTGGCATCGGTGCAAATCAGTTTTAACCTGTGCAAAAGACCTTCCAAAATCATGAAGGGGACATGGGTGGATGCTTGTACACAAATGATGTATTTCTTGTGGCTCTTAATTCAAGGAAAACTATGTAAGGAGGCATAGAGTTAACACAAATTCAGAATCCTAGGATCACAAGATTTTCTAACAGCAATGAAATAAAATAAAACCATGCACCTTCTAACAGAAAGTGTGAGAAATTCAATACTGTCCAACATTAATATTTCAGCCAGTGATTAAATTGGGAAAATAACAATGCGGAAGAGGTGGGTTAGTAGAAATAGTGATTGGAATCAGCGTCACATTAAACTAGTGGAAAGGTAAGTTAAATCAGCCAAGTAGACACTTTTTTTCCCTTTAGAATACAGTCCTGAAGTTACTCTCTTATCGCTGCAAGGCAGGTGCCGCAAGAACAGAGATGCCATTTCCCTGTGGAGAGAGAATTTAAACTGTTAAGAGGTGTTGGTTTTTTTTTCTTCATCAACAAAGTATAGCCATGTGAAAAGTGCATCTGCTATTCCAGGTAAACAAGAGTTAATCATTGCTCTACTGCTACTTATATATGTAAATGATGAAATATTTAATCTAATTTCTTACTAGACACGAATCACTTTAAATCTTCTAAGAATTTTAAGGTATTGCATTCTATATTTTTATTTTAAGAATTTGAGAAATTTGGGCTTAAGTTTTCTACAGAGAATTTTTAGAAAGTTCTGGAACAACCCCTGCCCCCCCCCCGCCCCCCCCCCCCCCCCCCAGTTACTTGTGCTTTGCTATTAATTGTGACTCAGATGAAAGTTGCTTTATCATAGGTGAAGTTTGTATTCTGAGTTAAGGCAACACTGAGTGCCTAAATCTTTTACTTCAGCATACTTGTCCAAATGCTCATGGATATAGAAAGAGCTGGTAGGTATGTATAAAAACAATGGAATGCTGCCCTGAGAAGGGTGGTGTAATGGGCAGACAAGGGAAGGGCAGGGGCATGCATTCAGGTGAGACTGATAACACAAACAGATGATCCCAGGAGAATATGCTTCCCTGCCACAAACGGCAATCCTCTGCAGGAAAACTGCTTATCTCAAAGGAAGCCGCACAGGAAAATTCAGATTAGTCAATTTTATGTCCCGTGACTATCTGCTGTCTCAATGCATACCACCAGCAGATCGTTACCCCATTTACCTCAAAATACCAATTAGAGAAAATTGTCATGTAATCTTTTTGTCTACAAGATACTCAACAATTACAGGTTTAGCATACAGTATTCTAAGAGAACAAAATGTCAGAATGTTTCAAAATTTGGACTTATGTGGGTCACTGATATTTTATTAACAGTTGCAGTAATTTGTATAAGACTAGGAACAGCTTCAAAGTCAGATTCAAATTTTTTATGTTTTCTCATTAATGCCACATAAAATCCTACTTAAGTATAATATACTGGCTTTCTACCCTGGCTTTGAAGCATGCACAGAGATTTTTGTTTAAATTGATGATTGAAAGCAGTTGTAAAGACATATTCAACAGAGTTCATACTAATTTACAAATACATGTTACTCAGAGAAGACTTAGAAAATGGATAGAAATGACTCTCATCTCCACTCAATCATTAAAAAAAATAACAGTTAGGACTTTAATAACCAAAATGACTGGAGATGAGTCTTGTGTAGTATGAGTAGGCTGAATTCATTTTCATTCTAGTTGAAATGTTGTGTCATAGGCTAAGAAAAATGGGTTGAATTGGTTTAATTTGTTCATCGTTTCTGGGTAAGTATATTTTAAGGAAATTATATTAATTTTTAAAACCCTGTTGTATACTAAACCCTTAGTCTTTGTACAGTGTAAAAATAGAGGGCCAATACTGTTAGCGATATAATTTGAGAAAACCTAAGTGGATTCTGTTTCATTTTTGCATAATCTACATACATCCTGGCTATCTTTAATATGTGCCTACCATTATTTAAATCATGAAATACTGAAATGTTGTTTTTATTTGATAGCTCAAATTACTTTGAATGATACATTCTCTGTGCCTTTAACAGCCTGGGACTAAGCCCCCTAAAAAGGCTTTTTCTTTTTTCTTTCTTTTTTTTTTTTTAAAAAAAAATCAGATCCTTTTCTTTCACACAGCACAAAGTGGAGGCTTGCCAAATTCTGGGCAGGAAGAATCCCATTTCTTTTCTTTCTTACTCTTTTAAAATGGTTTAAAATGTGTGACATGTGTGCTTAAAGGGCTGGGCTTTCCTCCACTTCCCTCCAGTTTCAGACACCTACGGAGACTGTAAAGTCAGCACCACTCTGGCTTAGAGGTTGCTCCAGTGAACATTCAACGCTGTCGGTGAGTTTGGATTTCAAATAAAAACCATCGACCGTTGATTGTACCCTATAGCTAACCATCTACTCCATGGCCCTCTGTGTTTGCTGAAGACCGAACTCCAAAGCAGGACTGACCCACCAGGATGACCTTCCCCTGTGCAGAGATTGTTTACAAAGGTCACAATCAACATTCATTGCTGTCGGTGGGTTGAACTGTGTAGAAAAGCTCACTGAACAATGAATGCAACTGTGGCCCCGCTTTTTGCTGTCACCGTCAACAGATGTTCTGTCCCAAAGAGAGGTTCTGGAGGTGCTATTGCTCTTCACTTTAACGTCTGCTGTCTGAATTTCCAGGTATGTTTAATCAATTTGTATCATACAATTCTATTTTTGTGAGGAAGTCACTAGTTTATACAAGAATACTGTTTTTCTAGGCTTCTGCAGGTTACAAATGAGGTACTTCTTATAAATGCTAAAGTGTTTGATGTCCAGAATCAACAGCAGAGCTCTGAGTTGGCACAGCTTCCTGCTCCACAGTGTGAGTGAAAGGAAGAGCCAAAGAAGCATCATTTGTCCCATGCCAATGTCACCCATATCTTTACACCACACAAAATAGTCATTTTCTCATCTTTCATTAGATGTGATGGTCAGACAGGCCTTGAAGTAATAGCTAAGTCTTTCATTCTGCTTAAAGAATCACTAAAATGCTTCTGCTTTATATGGAATTTGATAAGGAGGGGGAAATGTACATAAATAGCTAGGCAGTTATCTGAGTGCTTATGGTAACCATACAGTAGATTTATTTTCCCAGAGAGACCTCACATTTAAGATGAGATTTTTACCCTCTTTATTTGTCTTTCTCCCTCCAAGAACCTAATCTGAATTGGTAGGCTTAATTCTATGACCTATCTTTTCAAGTGACAGTAATATTTGTGTGTGTGCTTCTTGACTAGTTTGGCACTATATTTCCAAAGAAAACCTTTGTTATTTAGGCTCATCATCATCTATGATAAGGAGAGTGGTTGTATTACTATTTATAACAAGATGTTCTACATACAGTGCCTGTTCTTTGGGTGCTTAGAAGGCTTTAATTCGTTGGGAAAATCTGTCAAGCACATTGTCCTTTCTGTCTCTTGATCTATTAAGTCTTATATACATTCAACTCTGATTGCAGAAATCCATTCCTAGGACCCTGCTTTAGTATTCAGAATAATCCTACCGTATCTTATGAAGTTAGTTCACAAGCTCCTCCCTTGCCTAGGAGATCTCTAGGTCCACCATAACCCTTTCCTCCCACCATCTGGCTCTTTCTGTTTACCATGTGACAAGGCTCAGTTTCTCTATTGTCAAACAAAAACCAAGAAATACGAGAGAGAAGAAAGTCCCTGGTCTTGCCTCATTCACTGCACAACTCACTTCTTTCTCTCTCTCTCTTTAAAAATTATGAGCTTGGAAATAGCATTTAGTAACCTGCAGTACAGTCTATATTTATAAATTTCTCATTACTCTCCTACCTATAATTTGATACCTTTAAACATTGCTCTCTCCCACTTGTGTAGATTTCTTTAATGGAAGTTGATCTTGGTGGAACCAAATTACCAGTGGTATTCAAATTGCCAAGCAAACATCAGACTTTTCCAATTGCCAGCTGCCCTTCTGGATCTGCTCTCCATATACAAAGCCCTTTGGACCTCTTCCTCCAAAATTCTAGGCTTATTAACCTTCCTGACCTTGTTCTTCACATTTAGGTTCCTGTCTCTCATGTTGATAACCTGGTTTGTGGGGTTGTCTACCTTTGTTTGTTTTCTGGTTTATTCCGTTTTCTGTATAGGTGTGTTGGGAATTTGGATACGCATGTTTGTGTGTGGGGTTGCACATGCATATGTGTGGATGTGCAGAGACCCCGCAGTTACTATCAGGTGTCTCTCTCTATCACTCTTCACTTTATTTTTTGAGGCAGGGTCTTTCACTAGGCCTGGAGTTTGTTGGCTAGAGTGCTGGGATTATAAGTGGCTGCCACACCTGACTGGCTTGTGCAAGGGTTCTGAGGGCAGGAACTATGGTCTTTATGCTTATAGGGCAAGCACTTTATACACTGAGCCATCTCTCCAGCCTCTATATTTGCTTTTTGAGATGCTTAAAATCTGAAATCCAGTATCTTAGTAAGGAGTACTCTTGAATTTCTGGATTTCTTCTCTTATGCTTCATGAACCTAAGGACTGTCCAGCATAGGCATAGTGTAGACATCTGCTTATATGTTGCTGATGTCCAAGTCTCTGCCTCCAGGTTGTCTATCCTAAATTTGCCAATCTCTGTTCTGCTCATAGGCCTAAATCTCACCATAACCACATTTACCTCTGATCTTTCCCTATGGGAACCACACCCTCAATCAACTTAGTAACCCACACCTTAGATCTTGAGGCCATTTCATGTTCCTATATCTTGTTTCCTAACTTTTTCAGAGCACTCAATAACAAAGGCCTGGAGATGCTCATCACTTGGTATCCTACTAAAATTTCTGTTCTTCTGTGGAGTTACTCTGCTTTGGTCCAGAACTGTGTTGTTTTGACATGGAATATTCCAATATTCCAATTAACACTAAGTCTACTACTAGCCATCTGTTCATATTTTGTCCACATTATTTAAAAAATTTATTTATTTTTACTTTATGTATATGAATGTCTGTCTGCATGTATGTGTGTATATCATGTGTGTGCCTGGTGCCTATGAAGATGAGAAGATTCCCTGGAACTGCAGTAATTGGTGGGTGGTTGTAAACCACAATGTGGGTGCTAGGAACCAAATCCCTGTCCTCTGGAGGTACAGCAAATGCTCTTAACTACTGAGCTACCTACCTCGCTGGTCCTTAAGAGGGAAGTTTTTAAATAGAATGATGTTGTAAAACCTTCTGATATATCCTGGATAGACTAGCATGTGCTGATATGTTTTGTGAGAAAGGTGTGAATATTAACTAAATGAACAAAAATGAAATAGTATGTATAATTTCTCACATAGTCTCAAGATTTATTTTATTCCTTAAGGGATTACATGTAATTCTCTAAAACAATCCAAAATAAATGCAATTGAAGATGTACTCACTCAAAATGGCAAGGGATTTTCTTCAATATTCACACAAAGCAAAAGAGAGAAGAAAACGATGGAAGACGTTGCTTGCATGAATTGGAGCATGTCAGAGTTACCTTCCATGAGAAGGCAACTTCCAAAAGGAGAACCTGTGGGCCACAAATGAGAGAGCCCCAGGAACCTGAATATATAAAAACCTTACATAGAAAGCTCTGAGGAAAAATAATCATTTGCAAGGCAAACAATGGGCTGGACAGAGTAACAATGGATTAAATGTGAGTGATACAGAGATGATTTGAAATTTTGCATCATCCATGAAAATTCACACATGAAATAATGAGATGCAGGTGACTTTTAGTAAAGCAGGCTGAGGGAAAAGCGGCAACACTGAGTGATGCCAGCCTGAGTGTTTTCATCCTGCATCTGGCATTCTTACATTGGTTTCTCTTTGAACTCACACCCAGTCCCTTCATTCTGCCTCGTTTTTTGAACATGTGACCTTCATCTTCCAGCTATGGTGTATTAGCCAAAGAAACACTCCAGTTCTCAGGAGAACCAGCCCTGGGCTTGGAGGTGATTTACATATTCCCCTTCTTAGGAATTTGAACTGAATTTACCAAATCCTTCATAGGGGATTTGTACCATAGCTGAAAGTCATGAAGAGTCCATTATTTAGTAACTATCTTGGTGTCCATGCTAGCAAGTCAGGATAAGAAATGGTTAGCCAAGGGAAAAAAAAAAAACACAGTAGGAAGCAGCAGGCATGAAATGTTTCATAGTCCTCAAGCCATGGACTGGTCCAGAATGGCTTCTTCCAGCTATCTGGACTCTGCTTCTTGATATTTGTTGCAGATTCTATATGATCTTTGATGTCTTGTACTAAACTCTACTCTATATAACCCTACTTTTTTGTGAGGTAAGCTCTTCTGTTCTTGGCCTTCAGAAGCATACAATGTTCAAGAAGGTCTGATGTGAGATAAACTTTATGGAAACAATTCAGCATTATTAATCAATAATTTTAAAATGTTTTACATCAGTGATTTAATTTCTGGGATTCTCAATTATTAGTTATTTTAATTATTAAATAGTGGTTATGAATATTTGTAAAGTACAGCATGGTCTTTAATACATTTATATATTACAGAAAGAGCGCACCAAGCTACTCACCATTGCTACTATAGTGATAATGTTAAAGCCTATGCTTTATTGTTTGGAAATGTCTAGATATTATGATTAAACACATAGTGCAATAGATCATGAAAATTTCTCATCTTTTTCCAAGACTCTGTTCCCCACTCAGCCCCAAGTGATAAACTTTCTGTTCTGTTTCAATAAAATCATTATCTTTAACTTCCACATTTAAGTGAGATCATACAGCACTTGTCTTTTTATCCCACTGATAATAGTTATTCAGTTATATGTGTATTAACGAGATTCCCTAAGCCTCCATAGTATTTCATTACATAAATATGTTTACACATATATGAAAGCATACAGCATGTTTTCCTTATCTGTGCATTGATTGAAGGACACTTTATTTGTTTCCATAGCTTGGCTACTATGAATAATTTTGAAATAAAGATAGAGTGTAGACACCTTTTTGATATACCTATTTCAGTGTACACACACACACACACACACACACACACACACACACACACAGGATGTAGGAAATGCTAGGGCATATAGGGATGCTATTTTCATTTTTCCGAAGAACCTTCATCCTGTTTCTGAAAATAGTCGCACTAATTTACATCCTCCAAGAGTTTACAATGGTTCTTTATTTCACTACATCCTTGTCATTGTCCTCTCCACTGTTGTCACTTGTTACCACTTATATTTTGGTAATGTCCATTCTAACAGGTGTCAGGTGTTAGCTGATTATGATTTTCAATGTGCATTTCCCTGACAGGGATGTGAAACCTTTTCCACATGTACACATTTTGAAATTATAAGTACATTCTTTATTATCATTTATGTTTCTATAAAGGAGTCTGGTTTAACGTGAAATGACATAAAAGTTTATTTGTAAAAAATTATCTTAACATTGTACTGTTCATGTACATAGACTTGACTTCAAAGCATAATAAAACATTTACATTTTAACTATTCATTTGGCTTTGTTTATTTTCATAATGTACATGTGCTATTGTTGCATAAATTAATTATGTAATGATTACTTTTCTGAAAATTTATGAACCACAAAACTTATTGATTTTGGAATGAAAGGCAGAAACAAAGTTTACATCCCCAAGTGAACTTCTAAAGGCTGTGAGGTTGAGACAGCATCTCCCTGTGTGAACCCTACAGGTCTAGTAGTTGCTCTCTTGTTCTAGCCTCCAGAGTCCAAGGATCACATTTAACTAATACACTGGGTCTAAGATGGGTTCTTAGGTGATACTGGGCGGTCATTGCCAAGTAGTAACACCAAGATGTGATAAGGAAGGGAAATAAAAATGTTTCTCCAAATTCAAAGGAGTTCTTATGCTGTGTGGTTATGTTTTATAAATCTCTTCTTTGGGTAGTTAAGAAAAAAAGAAACCATCTCATTTTCACTGGTTGTTTTCTCTCAAGGACAATCATCAGTTAAGGCTATTCATATGGACACTAGTTAAGGACAATCATTTAGTTAAGAACTCTATTTGATTTGTTGACTAGAATTTAATTCTTTTCGAAAGTTTTCTCCTTGGGGCTGGACAGATGGTTCAGTGGTCAAGAGCACTGCTGTTCTTCCAGAGGACCCTTGCCCAGCACCCAAATCAGGAAGCTCACAACACCCTACAACTCCAATTCCAGGGGATCCCATGTCTTCTTCTAGCCTCCATGGGCACACGTATGTGGCATATCTCCACACATACACAGATACATGCACATGTGCATACAGACACATGAAACTGCTCCTTTTTTTGCTTCCCTGTGTTTTGTTTCAAGCCACAATCCTCTTAAGATTTGATGAACTTACAGAAATAAATTTAAATGAAACTACTTTTTTTAATGCATGAAAACACAGGTCCATCTTGTCCTTTAACTCTCACAAAAGCATTTGACAAAGAAGGCACAATTTTATAAACAGGACAGGACATTAAGTCACCTAATGTTACAGTGCAGGCTAAGGACTGAAGAGCTATACTGCAGAGTTCATGTTCCAGTGCTGAGGGTGGAGATTCAGATGACTGTTTCTAAGAAAACAAATAATAGAAGATTCTATCCAAGGCAATGGATTTGAATTTTCATTAAGATTGTGTCTCCTTGTAGATTAACCATGTTCCAAGGGATGGGCTTTTGGGAGCAAAAGTATATGGACATCACAAATTGTAATCAAGGGGTTATTAAACTTAAAGCAATTTACTAAAAGAGGCCACATATTTGAGGAAGGTATGGAGATGGGGATAAATCTGACAGGGGTTACGGGAGGAGTTGAGAGTTAATATGATCAAAATATAGTGTACAAAATTCTCAAATATTTAATAAAGCATAAAAATAAACTAAAATATTTGGTTTTGCTTGTTCATAAGTTAAAATGATCTGCATGTCAGAGGGCATTATGTGGTGTTTCCTCTTTTTTTTCTACTCTAAACCTGGCTCAAAGGAAACATCGACCATATAATAGATGCACAATAAAGTTCAGCTAAATAAGTAAGTCAGAAGCATGTCTACTCAGCAAGCAGTATCTACAGTGAATACCTCATACAGCTCAATACTTTTTGGTCATGGGCTGAGCGTCAAAATGAGTGGTTGTCTCAGAAAGCTACCTATGTGACTACCATATATATATTTCTAAATAACAAATTTCTAAATTATTGGTTCCTAATATTTATGTTTGTATTTATCAGATGTGAACTTAACAACTCCATTTTTAAATTAGATTTATTTGTGTGTTTGTACATGTGTGCCTGTGTCCATGCCTACCATGACACACATGCCAAGGTCTGAGGACAACTTTGCTGGAGTCTGTTCACTACTTTCACCATATGGGTCCTGAGAGTCAAATTCTGATCATCAGGCTTGGTGTGCCTTTACCTGCTGAGACATCTTGTTGGCCCTAATTGTACTATGTTGTAGTTGATTTGTTTGTTTATTTATTTATTTTTATTTTCTGGGGGCCTGCCCCCCCCCAGCTCCCAAATATAAATATATGAAGACTTATTCTTACCTATGAATGCCTGGCCTTAACTTGGCTTATTTCTATCCAAATTTTCTAACTTAAATTAACCCATTTCTCTTCTTCTATGTTTTGCCTCTGGACTTTTTACATTTCTTTATTCTATATACCTTTCTTCCCTTCCTACTCTGTGGCTGGTTGTGTGGCTGGGTGACTGGCTCCTGGCTTCTTCCTCTCTTTTTCCTTTTTAATTACTCCCTCTTCTTTTGAGCATAGATTTCTCCTCCTATTTATTCTCTCTGCCTGGCAGCCCCACCTGTCCCTCTCCTGCCTAGCTATTGGACATTTAGCTCTTTATTAAACCAATCAGGTGTTTTAGAAAGGCAAAGTAACACAGCTTCACAGAAGTAAACAAATGCAACAAAAGAATGCAACACACTTTTTCATTATTAAACAAACATTCCACAGCATAAATGAATGTAATACATCTTAAACTAATATTCCACAACATTATGTATTCAAAGCTAAGAACCTGTTTTTCCCAAGATATAACTATCATTAAAAGAAAGGGGAAGAAGGAAGGATTCACACCTTTTAAATATCATCGGTTATGACACTGCCAACTGCTGAGATGCTAGCATGTAGATAGGATGCATCTCTGGATCAATAAGCAAAGATTACACCTTCAGACTGTCACTACTGGGTTTCACTGCTCATAATACAATTAAGCCCAGATAAGTGACACATGTAAAACATACACAAAGTTTGAGGTGCTGGTTGTAATAGTTTAAAGGTTTAAAGTTTACAGGTGTTTAAAGAATTTTCTTAGATTATTTTGGATTCCTGTGGTCACTTTTACCCAAAGTGCTGACTTTAAGTTTGGACTCCCCCTCTTCCGTAAGGTGAAGATAATGTAGACATAAGCTGAATTTTCTTAATCTCAAAGACGTAGTAAGAAGAGACATTGGTTAAGCAGCAATCAAATTTGCATTTTCACAAAGCCTTTTTCTTTTCTCCATGACGTAATAGTTTTGATAGATCTTAATCACACTTTCCAACCACTTCTCCATCATGCTTAGACAAATATATTCCTTTTTCCAGCCCCTTTAAGAAAGCAGATTGTGAATATACCTTCAGACTTCCTTAAGTAGATGCTTGCCATGCAAAAATATCCTGAAATATCAACACCAAGTAACAGGAATAAAATATCCCCATGAGCTCACTGCCTGAGTTTCTCTAAGCCCCGAACAGACAGCTTGGAACCTGAACATAAAGCCTTAGCTAGTAATGCCAAATCACACAAAGCCATTTTAAGATGCCTGGTCTGTGCTATCAATCCTCTTACCTTAGGCAACCCCCTCCAGCTGCTTAAGTGCTAACACATGCTTTACAATTGCAGGGAATGAGATGGTTTGCACATTAAAATTAGATGCAGAATGAAAGTGCTTGAGCACAGTAAAATAGAAGGGAGTAGTGGGTGGGGTGTAGAAGACAATCTGAGTGTGCCAGTACTCACACACACTTAATTCCAAGACTTGGATCCCCATTCGAATTCTTAGGTTCAGCCTCTGATTTCATTTCAAATAATTGAGCAATAATGCATAGAATCTTTCAAAGAATATGCATCACTGTGAAAATGCATGCCCAATTTATAGAATTTACAGCCATGAGAGATCATAGAGGCAAACATCAGAGGTAGTCTTTGAAAGCCAAGCCAAGTCATTTAATGGCTACTAATGACATTTGTAGCTTTCCAGGCTTCTATAGCAAGAGTAATCAGATCCCAGGCTCTGGGCTGTAACATGATAGCCTCGGCTTTTCAGAGAGGGATTTCTGTAGCAGCCATGATGCTGCACAGCTGCTCAGGCATGTTATCGTAATGTCAGAAGGAAAGGGTGTTGAGATCACCTTTCTCCAGGCCATTAGATGGCTTTTGCAACTGATAAACACAAATGAATATAGCAGTGAAGACTGAGCTATCTTTATTAAGTAGGGGAAAGAAATCAACCATTGCCTAAAACTCAAAGTCCCAAAGCACCAAGAATTAAAGAAATATGTGTGCATGTACTTTTTTGGTTTTGAACCTGAGGTCATGCAAAGTTATTTACCCATTTGTTTAAAAAATGTACACTAGAAGGCCATGCATTTACTTGTACAGCTAAGTGCTGGGATAAACCATAGAAAGCACAGACATAGTTATTATCTCCTGGAACTTGAAGTCTACTTACAGAGGAAGATCTCAACCAAACTTCTATAATTAGAAGACTCTACAGGAAAGGGCTAGAGAATGAAAAGAAGACCGACCACTAGAAACTTCAAAACAGAAAAATTGAAAACACAGCTGAGTTTTATTAACGTGCAAAGCAAAGGAACACATACTTCTGTCATTAACTCACAGGGAAAAGTGAAACATACCTTTACTTATACAGGAATAATATTGATAATGTGCAAATGACTAAAATTTTCTTTGCTGAGACAGAATGAATGAATCTAAGGTCTTTTCACGGTGAGAAATAAAAATGTCTCAGTTATTAGTAAAGGGTGCTGGGTTATATCTAGTTAAGGTTTGATATATGAAAGAGATTCAAAGTCCAAGTCTTTCAATAGCTTCAACTGTTTAGAGTGAGTTGTGATAAAATTTGGTCTTGAGATAGCCAGGGATGCTTAGTGCAAAATTTTCCTCTTGTAGATGGAAAAAAAAGGAGTTTAAAATGTTAAGGGTCTGGAGTCAGGGAACTAACACAGAAAATATTCAAGTTAGGGAGAGTAACAGCTCTAGATACCTAGTGACTCCTGGAATAAGAGAGGCCAGTACTCCCTGTGGAGGTGGGCTACAGAAAGGCTATTCAAGAATAGACAGACCTCTACATTCTAGTCTCTGGCAGGAGAAGGTTCTCTTCAGGCTACAGAAAGAGAAACCTGGACACCAACCCAGCCACAAAATCCTTGACCTACAATCTGTCCTGCCTGCAAGACATGCTGGGGCAATGGTGGTGGGAGACCTTGTGAGAGTGGACAACCAATGCTTGGTTTAACTTGAGCCCATGCCAAGAGAGGGAGCCCATGCCCTATACTTCCTGGATGGCCAGAACCAGAGACTGGACAGCACAGAGTCCTTACACAGAACCAAACATGACTGGAAAAAAAATCAATGAGATGATTCCTAATGATATTCTGCTATCATCATAGATGGGTGCCTTATCCAGTTGTTATTAGAGAAGCTTCCTCTGACAACAGATGGGAGCAGGTACAGATACCCACAAGCAGACATTATACAGAGAGAGTCTAAATTAGAGATCATATCCCTCCTCTTGAAACTCAGAGAACCCTGTGAACGAGGAGGAGGAAAGATTGTAGGAGTCAGAGGGGCTGGAGGACACCAGGAGGCCCACAGAATCAACTAAGCAGGGCTCATGTGTGCACACAGAGACCGAAGCCACAAGCACAGGGCCTGCCTGTGTCTACACCAGGTCCTCTGCGTGTATGTTATGACTGTGAGCTTGGTGTTTTGAGAAACTCCTAACAGTGGGAGCAAGTGTATCTCTGACTCTTTTTGACTGCTTTTGGGACTCTTTTCCTCCTTTTGGACTGACTAGTCCAACCTTGATATGAGGGCTTTTGCCATGTTTTATGACATCTTGTTTTGTCCTGTTTGGCTCTTGTCTCTTGGAGGCCTGCTCTTTTCTGAAGAGGAAATAGAGGAAATGGATCTGGGGAAGAGGAGAGCTGGGGGTGGGGGGAGCTGGAAGGAATGGAAAGGGGAAAACTGTGGTCAGGATGTATCGTACAGGAAAAGAATCTATTTTTAATTTAAAAAATATAGAAAATAGAAAATAGAAAAATAAATAAATACATTGTGCAAGGGAGGGGAGAGTAAACCATGTTACAACTCTGCCTATTGTCCTGAGCAGTAGAAACTCCCAGAAGGATCTCGAGGCACAGAGCAAGGGTAGTGACTGGAAGCAGTGTTTTGCTATTTGAGATGTTTATTCTAGGAGGCAATTATCCTTGCCTGGAAGGGGGATGGTGTAACTAAAACCACAGAGTTCCAATACACCTGGATGATGTCTCTAATGAAAGCACACCAGTCACCAAAAGCTTGAATGCCTCAGTAATATATACACATTTTTATATTTAACAACTGTGCCCGCTAGTCTTGTCAACTTGACACCAACTTCAACATATCTGGAAAAGAGAATCTCAGTTGGGGAATTGCTTCCATCAGAATGGCCTCTGGGCATGTCTGCAGGGTGTTTTTTCCTGACTACTAATTGACGTCAGAGAACCCAGCTCACTATGGGTGTTGTCATCCCTGGGCAAGTAAGCCTAGGCTATCTAACAAAGGTAGCTGAGCAAGCCAGGAGAAGCAAGTCAGTAAGCAGCACTCCTCTGTGGTCTCAGAGGTTCCTGCCCCTGCTTCTCCAGGTGTTGGACCTGAACCTATAAGGCAAATAAATCTTTTTCTGCCCCCAACTTATTTTTTGGCAATATTTTATCACACCAACCAAAACCAAATTAGAAGAACCACTGAGGCCAAACATCCCATCTTAGGGGCAGGGAATTGGCTTTCAAAATATGGATTTATGATTTTGAAAGACTCTTAAGCTCCCATTCCTGGAGCATGAACTGGACCCAGTGACTTAACTCTAATAAATACAGTGTAGCATAGGAGATGGAGGGTCATTTCTAAGAGGGCGATGTTGTCAATGGGACTTCCATCATGGATCCTCTCTTTTATTTACACATGGATTACTCTCTTTGGGTGAACAAGCTTCTATATTATGCAACAACCTTATGGAGAAGTCTGCTAGGCAAGTGTTGGATGGAGCCCATCAACCACAACATGGGTATTTTTCCAAAGGGACTCCCTCCCACCCAGATGTGATGACTGAAGTGTATCACCCTAACCAGACAATTGATTGTGACCAATCTCAGGAGAATCACTGAACCAATAAGAACTCATTCCAAACACATCAGATTTGTCATTGAGTTAGGTTTCTGTCACTGGGACAAAAAAAAAAATCTGTGATAAACAGGTTTATTTGCAATTACAGTGTCAGTCCATAATTGTTGGACCCAATTGCCTTCAGGATTGTGGAAGGGAACATATGATGGAGGAAACTGGCAGCCTTGGGGCAACTAGAGAGCTAAAGAGAAAATAAGGGGGGTCACCAAAGTTCCACAACCCCACTCAAGAATACATCCTCAAGTATTTAATTCTCTCTCTCTCTCTCTCTCTCTCTCTCTCTCTCACACACACACACACACACACACACACACACACACACACACACATATGAAGGTCCACAACCTAGTAATATCACTGGGGTCTAAAGACCATGTCTTCAACATGTGTGCCTTTCAAACTATAACCCCAACTCCTGGACATGGCAAGGTGAGAAGACTTTCATCTATCAATGTGGGCTGTTTGGTTGATTAATTACACAGCTATGTATTGGTGGAATTACTAAGGCCACTCTACGTAGTTAAAAGGAAGATTTATTTAGTGGGTAACTTACAAATGAAGGGATAGGTAGGTGGCGGGTTCTGGAAAAGACGCAGCATAGTCCGGCAGTGTTCTCTGAAGAACTCTCCTTGGTCTCCTCTCGCGTCCAGGTCCAGCAAACAAGAGAGCACTGCGCATCCAGATCTCAGGTCTTCAGGCCCTCCCTTGGCCCCGCCTTGTAGGTGTGATAGTTACTAAAGCCTCAATGGGGGTTGGAACTTCCAGACCAAAGCTGGAATGGCTACCCACTACAGCTATCGGTGACTAAAGGAGAGAGTTTATTGATAAAGCAAGCAGTTAGATCTCATTATGTCATATTTGTGTTTATATTTGAAACTCTACATGTAACTACATTATTTCACTACTTTATCCCTTTTCTTTGATTTTTAACTAAACCCTTTAGTAAGTAACATTTTTACAGCAGTGTGTGTGTGTGTGTGTGTGTGTGTGTGTGTGTGTGTGTGTAACAGCAAGCTTAGATGATTTCCTTTTCAATGATTAATAGGGTAAGAAGCAAAGAAAAGCAATAATGACGAGAGTCTGATATTCTCCACTATGCCTATATTCTTTGTTATATGTGGCATTTCCAAAAAGGTTGAGCTCTGAAGCTGAAATCAACAACTGTATGGTTGAAGCTATTTATTGTATTTTTTACCTCTCCTGTGTGGTGACTGTATATGTTGGCCTTCCACTATGTTAAGGTTTCTTAAAAATGTGTTTATGAAATAAGTTGTAGTTGATTTAAAACCGAATAACCACTAAACCATTATTTAAAAAAAAAAACATGTTGAAGTATAGAACAAATGCATTCATACTAAGTAATTATCAATAGATCACTCTCAATAATTACTGGATAAGTCTCACTTTTCCTGCCTTAAAAGTGATCTAAATTTCTCGTTGCAGCCATGCTTGATTCATGTATTAGGTGTCCTTCACTGTTACCACACCTTCATGGAAAGGGCATTTAAACTTCTCTCTCATATGTATCTCCTTAATTGTATTCATCCTGCTGTGCCACAGAACACTACAGCTTATTTTCTCGTCTAACTCCCACATCACTCCTATTGACGGATATCTCTTCATCCTTTACCCATGCTATCTCCAACCCCCTACTCTCGGCTTCTGTGAGAACAGTGTTTGAGATTCCAGGCCTTCCAACAAGTCACTAATTTCCCTGACTTAAAAATCTTAGCATTCGATATGGCCTGTGCTTGGAGCATCTTCTTAGAGCAATCAACCTGATTAGTTCTCACATGTTTTTTTAACTATGTAACCGGATATTACCTTCTCAATGGCCATTCTGTTTTATTATAAGATCTGCTCTGGGTTCTAGTCACTAAAGACTCTTCATTTCTTTGTTCTGCAATGGCCAGAACCTTCTAACATACATATAATCTCCGTGTTTACTACATGTGTTCATTACATTATTTTAAACTTTATAAGGGAAGATCCTTAGCATAAAAGTGTTCAGTTTCTTCACTCATGCATGCCAAGTCCTCAGAAGACATCCTAGGTTTTCGCATACAGTAGCTGATCAATGAAATTTTGGTTCACTGGTTGCTTGAATAAATCCATGGGTTTTAAATAAAATAATCTCTCTGACAGTACCAATTTTTAACAAAAATGCAATGATTTGTCTGCTTACTATTTGTTTTCTTATGTATTATTGCACATATGTTCCTTAATCACTGTTCTATTGCTGTGAAAAAACACCATGACCCAGATAACTCTCACTTTAAAAAAGAAGCATTTCTTTGGGAGCTTTCATGCAAAACTTTCAGAAGTTTGGTCCATTATCATCATGGAAAGAAGCATGGCAGGCATGGTGCTGGAGATAGCAACATCCTGATCCACAGGCAGCAGGAAAAGAGAGAGAGATACTTGGTGTTGAATGGAGTTTTGAATCCTCAAAACCCAACCCCAGTGATACACTTCTTCCAACAAGGCCACACCTCCTGCAATAAAGTCACACCTCCTATCTCTATAATCTTTTCAAACAGTTCCACTCCCTAGTAACTAGACATTCAAATGTATGAGCCTATGGGGGGTCATTGTTATTCAAACCACCAAAGTATGTACATTTTGTGCTACATATAGGGGGCATACATGTCAGGGTATACTTGTGGAAGTCAGAGAACAACTTTGTTGAGTTAGTTTTCTCCTTCCAACTATATATGGGTCTTTGGGATTTAACTCCAGTTGTCAGACTTGTGCATTAAACACATTTACCCAATGAGCCATCTCAATGGCTCATAGCCTAGTTTCTCTGTCTCTCTGTCTCTCTGTCTCTCTGTCTCTCTGTCTCTCTGTCTCTCTCTCTGTCTCTCTCTCTCTCTGTCTCTCTCTCTCTCTCTCACACACACACACACACACACACACACACACACACACACACACAAAGAGGTTTCATGTAGCCTGGGCTGGGCTTGAACTTGCTATGTAGCCAAGGTTGATTTTGAAATCTTGATCCTCTTGTATCCACTGCTCAAGTTCTGGCATGCATGACTACTGCCAGTCTCATTTTTATTCTTAACAGTTAATTTTCTTAGAATTCACTCTGGAAAACACCAGTCACAGAAGATATTATTTTATCATGTTGAGTAACTTTTATGTATAAAGATTGATTGGTGGTTCTTAAAAGTGGTTGTTTTATAACAAGAAAACTTAACTTGACAGGTATTTGCTTCTCTAGTCCCACGTGAGTGATGACAAATGCTTTGTCTGATACTTTCCCATTCGTAGAGTAAGGAACATTATATCCTAAGGTTTCTACCTCATGTTCAGCAACTTTCTTGGACTTCCTTCAGAGATGGATTCTATAGAGAAATCAGTCTACTTTACTGTGAGATTCTTTAAGAAGTGCCTGTCAGAGATTCCACCCAGGCACCACATTAAAAGCACTAACAAAGAAAAGAGGTTCACATTTACACCTAACCAAACCAGATTTTCTTAAAATTGACAGTTATTCAGGTCCTTAATGCTAGTGATGGATAATGCTTGTCAACCCACAGGAATTGTTGTAGTGAGTGTTTCTAGAATTGCCTGGCATATCCAAGACACTTGTGAGTGAATCAAAATTCCATGTTTATTTGAGGGATTAAAAGAACACAGGAGATTCAGAGACTAGGAGACAAAGAGCTTCAGACAGAGAGTTTAAAAACAGTTCGTTATTGTTTTCTTAGCCTTACAGATATTTGGAGTTGACAGCACTTACAGAATCCGTACATGGAAGACAAGATTTGAGTTTTTCTAAACCAGATTAACTTTAAAAAAATCATTCCACACAGCTTAAAGAGCAGTGAGTTAAACAGCATGGAGTATGAACAGTATGGAACCATGGGGTAGAAAGTTTACAGCAGCGGTCCTTCCCACTGCCAGCAGGTCCTTTAAGTGTCCATTCATTAAGTTCTGCCACTCAGTGCCAGACCCTTTATATAGAGCAAAACAAGAAGGAATCTATAAAACTTAACACTGTGACCTCAGTCATCTAAGTGAGAAGTGAAAGAGGCAGTTACACAGCTGACCAGTAAAACTGGCAAAGCACTTACATGCTGGGATTGGAAGAATGGATGTCTATGTGCATGAGGAAAAGAACAATTTGCACATTTCTCTATGTGGGTCACATGGTAGTGCATGCTTCAAAGCATTCCGACATGTTTGTTGATGCTTGGCCAGCTTCTAGAACATGAGTTATCAATGAGGTTGGAGAAGTCTCTGGGGACATTGCAAGGGAAGGGCTTCTCCATCGAAGTGTCTATCACTTGGAGCAAGCAGGCTCTCACATATGTCCATTTCCTTCTGAGTATCAGGCCTGACAGATCCCCAAGTGTCTATGGAAGAGGGAAGTATTTGAGCAGAGACAAGAGACCAATTTTATACTCAAGGCCAGAAAAAGGAGGGCAAGGCAGTACTACTCCATGTCTTGATTTGGGGGCTGGCAGTCAAAGCAAACCTGCTACAATAGTGAGTGTTACATTGCACCAGAAAGCACTCTGGCAGATAGAAACAGCTAATCATCAGGCCAACCTAATAACATGAGCTAGTTCCTTCCGGTGGGCAAAAAGAAAGTCATAGAAATTTGAAAGTTGGAAAAAAGTAGGGGCTAGGAAGATGGCTGCACTGCTGGACTACCTGATATGCAAGTGCAGTGACCTGGGTTTAGATGCCCAGAACCCAAGTCAAAACTCAGCCGTGGGGGCACACACCTGTAATTCCAGAGCTGATGTAGCAGAAACTGAAGGAGCTCCAGAACTTTCTGGAACCCAGTATAGCCAATCAGTAAGATCGAGGATCAGTGAGGACCCTGTCTCAAAAATTAAGGTAGAGAGTGATAGAGAAGGAACCCAATGTATATCTCTGGCCTCTTCATTCATACACACATACACAGGCATAGACACACATGTGCATACACAAAAAGTACACACACACACACACACACACACACACACACACACAAATAAGAAAGGGGTGTGAGGCTGTAGGTGGAAGGACCACTTACATCAGCAAATTGTAAAATCCATCAATGACTCATGGTTGGCAGCCACAAAAACCTAGTCCTACAACCCCAAGGAACTAAGTTTTACCAACACGTTGAAAGATTTTGGAAGTGAATTCTTTCCAAGAACTTCCAAGTTAATGGCCAATGCGCCCCCTAAAAAAACTGATTTCAGCCTTGTTATGTCCTAAACAGAGGACCCAGTTGAGGAAACCTGGGCTTATGACCTGCATGTCTGTGAGATAATAATAGCCATTGCTTTAGGCAGTGAAGACGATGGTAATTTGTTACACAGAGAGAAAACTAGTATGACTCAGTAGTCTGAAAAGTGCTGCCTGAAAAGTAAATGGTATGGACACCTGATGACAGCTATTAAAAGATTAAGCCCAAGAAACCTGGATTTGAACCATTCAGATTATCGATAATAAGGCATGGCGTTTACAGGTCAGTACTTACCAGATGCTCTGATTGGGTGGCCCAGGAATTCAGACTATGAGCTGATGTGACAGCTGTGAGGATGTGCCTTTGAACCTTCAGCTGCTTGGGATTTAGTTGAAGGTATCCCTTAGCGGCTCTTTTAACTTAGCACTGCCTACATTGTTTCTGGTCAATCACCATGGGCATCTTGGTGACTAAGGCATGCCCACTGCACACCAGCAGTCACCTCTCTAAGGACTGACTTTAGCTTAAGGTGTCCCTCACAGGTCTGTTGGTGCTCTCTACAAACCGTAACATAGTTTAGGAGGTCCCACCCAGTCTCTCTTCCATCTCTGCTTTATGAAGCTCAGACTTGATTGACAGTCTCAATACTCTCCCAATCTTTCCTGGCTCCCTCTCCACCTCGTGTTTCCTCACACAGGTATTTCCCCTAATAAAACCTTTGCAAGCTGGGTCCTATCTCCAAGTCTGCCTTTTTGAGGACCCGGACTAACACAGCTGGGCTTTCTTTCTTCTTGCGAAACCCTTCATTTCAATACAAGCATAAAAATAAATGCTGGTTGTGTAAGCTGCTTTTCCTGTTCTTGTGATAAAAAAAAAAAGCACCCAGACCAAAACAACATAAAGGAGAAAGAGTTGACTTTGGCTCATAGTTCAAGGATCCAACCCACCATGGTGGAGAAGTTGAGGCAGCAGGAGTCTGAAACACCTGATCACACCATGTCCACAGTCAAGAAGCAAGGAACAAGGAATACCTGCTTTCAGCCTTCTTTCTCCTTTTTATACAATCCAGGATCCCAGTCCAGGAAAGGACACCACTCACAGGGAGCCACCTTTGCTACCTCAATTAACCCAATCAGGGTAACACCCACCACAGGCTTGCCCAAAGGCACATCTCCCAGAGAATTCCAGCTCTGTGGTCAATATATTGTGTACCCCAATAAACTTATCTGGGGGTCAGAGAACAGGACAGCTGCTAGATGGACATAGAGGCCAGAAAATGTGGCACACACACTTTTAATCCTAGCATTCCAGAGGCAGAGATCCATCTGGATCTCTGTGAGTTCAAAGCCACACTGGAAACAGCCAGGAATGGCGACACACGCCTTTAATCCCAGGAAGTGACGGCAAGAAGCAGAAAGGTATATAAGGCGTGAGGACCAGGAACTAGAGCCCCGTTAAGCTTCTAGGCTTTTGAGCAGTAGTTCAGCTGAGATCCATGCAGATGAGGACACAGAGGCTTCCAGTTTGAGAAAACGAGATCAGCTGAGGAATTGGCAAGATGAGGTTAGCTGTGGCTGGTTCTGTTTCTCTGATCTTTCAGCATTCACCCCAATACCTGGCTCCAGGTTTGATTTTATTAATAAGACCTTTTAAGATTCATGTTACATAGCTCTTATGTAGATAATTTAGATTAACTATCACAACCCTACCTTTTGCCAAGGTGACACCCAAACACATCATTTCAAATCAAAATCTTCCACCCTTTGTCTCTTGTTCATATCATAATTCAAAATATAATCCAACTTCAAATGTCCTCAGTCTTTAACAGTTCCAACAATTTAAAACTCTGAAGTCTTCATTTGTCGAAGCAATTGCTTAACTGTGAGCTCCTATAAAATTAAAAGTATTCACAGGCTGTCTCCCATCCAAGTATTAATAAGGCCTGACCCTTGAATCTGAGACCAGACAAAATCAGGTGCAATCAGGGTAGTATATTGGTAGACGAAAACTTTTTTTAAATATATAAAATTTTAGGTAAATTACTTGCTTCTAAACTTACAGTGACAGAATAAATATTCCCATTCCAAAGTGGAAGTGAATGGACATAGCAGGGATATCTCTGACCTGGCAGTATTACAGCATGCAGGGTACAGGAATGGATAAGAGCACTGATGTCTTTCTGTCCCAGCAGTCTGCTCAGCACCTTCCAGCACTATGAAAGCTAGACAGCTCGGTGTCACAGTGTGTCCTGTAGCCAAGTGTGTAGTTTATTCAGCAATAGGGTTTGACATCTGGTTATGGTTTACAAGCACACAGACCTGAGTTAGAGCTCCAGAATGCATTTAAAATAAAAAGCTGGGCATGGTAGCATGCGCTGAATTCCAGCACTGGGGAGACAGGACAGGTGGATCCCTGGGGCTTGCTGGATAGCCAGTCTATCTACCAGGTGGCTTCCTGACCTATAAGGAGAACCTGTCCAAAAAAATAAAAAATAAAATAAAATAACCAAGGTGGATTATACCTGCAGAATCACACAGAGGTCATTTCCTGGCTTTGACCTGAACAAACACATACCACGTGTGTGCCCAGTGCCCTCCAAGGGCATTGGATTCTCTGAATTGGAATTACAAATGGTTGAAAGCCACCATGGGGGTAATGGGAACTGAACCTAGGTCCTCTACAAAAACAGCCTTATCTTTAGGCCATAAAATTTATGTTAATTTTTTTAAATATATTCTTATTGACTCTTTGAGGATTTTATACATGCATACAATGAGCTTGGATTACATTCACCCCGCACTCCTCTTTCTCATTCCTCCCAGATGCACACCTGGTTCTCCACCCATCCCAACATTATTTCTTCTTTGCTTATTTTTCCATCACCTGTAGTGTCCAGTTTGTGCTCTCCATATACTCATTGGTGTGGGGCCATCCTCTGGAGCACAGCCATCCTACCAGGGGATGTGAAATATTTTATTCTTCCTCCTCCAGAAGCCTTCTACTGGGAATAGCTCCTCAGTTCGGGATTGACGTTCATTGGCCCCTCTTCTCTCCACATTAAAATGTCAACTGGCTTGATCTTGTGTAGGTCTTGTGCAGGCACCTGCAGCTGCCGTGAGTTCATATGTGCAGTGGCTCTCCATTACTACGAGATACCGTTTTACTCTGCCCCTCCCACTTTGCCTCTTATAAGCTTTATACTCCCTTTTTGATGATAGTCCCTGAGCCTTAGAGAGGAGGGGTATGGTATAAATGTCTCATTTGTAGTTGACCACTCCACAGTCACTTATTCTCTGCACTTTGGCCATTTGTGAGTTTCTGCATTAAAAACCATCTTCCGAGCAAGGAAATTAGCTTATAAGTGAGACTGAATGAAATCAATATGGGGAACGTCAAACTCTGTGTCACCCACTTTAACTATCATGGCTATTTGCTAAAATGATGTTTTTCATTAAGTTGATTTTGGTATTCTGTAGCTGACAAAACTGGTACATTACAAATCAATGAGAAATGGCTCCAAACATACTTCTAAGGAGGGATCTGAGTGCACCCCTTGGGCTCAAGCCAGAGGACGCCTCATCTTTAAGAAGCTTTTCTGTCTGTGGTTTGACTGCCAAGGAAAAGTGCTTTATTTGGAGAACAGAAGCTCACTGCCAAAGTTTTTCTAGCTTTACCTGGATATGTTTTAAGTAAAATGTGAAAACATAATCTTAGTTATAGCAAAAATAAGCTGATTCTGAGGCTAGATCAAGGCTTCAAAGTTTGAGAGTCCAACAAACCCCACATTTTATAATAACACAGAGAAATCATGACATCTGACTTGGCATCCCTGCGGCTGTTACTTCTCTCAAAGAATTACCACAGAGATGGGAGGACAGTGATTTTTTCTAACATGGCCAAAACCTAGCTCTGGTTCTGGTGCCATGTCTGTAGTTCAGTGTTGCTTAGCATCACTGTGAAAAGAAAAAAGACATGATTACATGTGTGGATGCATCATCATTCCATGTGTGGAATAATGGTTACAAGGACATGATTTTTAGGCAATACTCTTTTTTTCAGAGACCTTTTATCCAGCTTCTCAGCCAGCACCAAATTCATGTCAATGGATTATTTTGGTGAGCCAGGAACATGGTTGGTAGTCAGAGAGACCCTCAGTAACTAGAATTGATTGAGACTTCAAAGTTCACTGTACAATGTCCTTGCCCAAGCTTACATTTTAAAAAGCATGTTAAAGAAACTGAAGACATGACTTTTATGTGTTTATTGGGTCTTCTACACTTTCCATGCAGTCTTGGAAATGCCAAAGCACAATTAAGCTGTGGACCAACATCAAAGATGAGGATACAGGGATGAGGATGGGAAAGTAGGAGAGCCATGCACAATCAGCACTGGACATCTGATAACTGGCTGTACCCATGCAATTTAGAGGTGCCAGGGGCTGCAGGGATGCCTTGACATGGAGCAAGTTCTATATGGTATGAAAAATTTTGTGGGTAGCCAAGGGAGATAATTGAACCTAATAATTTTCCTGCTGAGTAGAAGGCATCTGCAGACCTGTGTAGTGTAAAATGGTAGAACTGGTTTATGAGGTTTGGTTTCAGGTTTACTTAGAGTCAAGGTATTCAGTAGAATTGACATAGGTAATCTAAGAATTTCATTTTGTTTTATCCTCTTACCTCTTTAGCCTGAAAAGATGACCTTTTTTTTTTTTTTTTGAAGTGAACACATTGTTTTATAGTAAATTTATTTTAAAGAGTTCCTTATCTCTTCTTTTGAGGTTATTTTTTTAAATGCTTTCCTACTGATTGCATAATTCTCAAAACTACTCACTGGCAGTTGATAGTATCGATAAATCTTTGTCATGAGGAAAAACTTGGGAACTTTTCACTGTTTTCTGTTGTCGTAAGTGACAAATGATTGCTGTATTGCTTACTTACAAAGAATTTGTCTCTTTCAATACACTAACAAGTACCCAGAAAGACATGTTGAAACACTGAGGCATGTTTGAACTCCTAGAATCTGTGTGGAAATGACCTACTAGAGAAGGCAGTGGTGATATAGTGGGTGTTGCCTGTCCTAAGGAGGCTTCTGGTCTAACCTGCCCTCTCAACTCTATAAGCCTAAACTGCAGAAGCAATCTTCTTTATGGGATCTGGTCTGGCGTTCTCCCTGTACTAACCTTGAGAGGCTTGTCAATTAAGTTCAATGTTTGCTTTTTGGATGGCTTGAACCAAGATTAAGAGTTTCACATCGGATAAGGTTCTAGCAAACCACTACCAATTATTAACAATTAAGAACTTTTAACAAATTATGCGAACATCATTCTGTCTTGATATTAGGATGAGCTTTGTACATAACGTGAACTTGCATGTGGTCAGATATAGATTCAAAAGTCAATGTTGGGTTAGTCTGAGGGAAGAGGTTAATTTCTAAAGGAATAGTGAGCCATCTCCCTCACACTGATTGTTTATATATGTTTAGGCTACTATGAAGACCAACCACTAGACTAAGGAGTCCCAGTTTCTCCCTTCAGCTGCTGACTTAATGTGTGTTCTGATTTATCTATATTTTTCTATTACAATTGGTCTGTGTGGCCTTTCAAAACCACACAGAGACCATTAGTGACAGACAGCACTGCCTGGGAATCAATGGACTGTGATTTATGGGACGGTGGCTAACTGTTTACCCTTTCATGCCTCTGTCATGTGCGGTCTCAGAATGAGGGCCTGAACTGCATTTCTTGACACAGCAACAGCTCTCACATTCTGAGGTCACAGGTTTGATCTGTGAGGCCTGGGAAACATCCATAATGTTTCATTTAGATATATCCTAATGTGACAGTAACTGTCTAGCAGGACTGACACCTCACGCTTGGCAACACTGAAGAGCAGATTTAGCATAACTTAGTGGCATTTATGTGGAGGAGGCAATTAGTACAGTATTGCAATTAGAAGGCAGCCAAAGGCACACGCTACTGCAAAAGAACCTTCCTTTTCTGTCTAATATGTCTTCCAACTTTTTTATGTGACCCATTTGTACATGCCACAGTACTACTTTTGGGGTGTGTGTGTGTGTGTGTGTGTGTGTGTGTGTTTCCATGCATGCTTGTGCGTTGATGATAGAGGACATTAAACATTACGTTATGGCATTAAATCTCCTGCTCAAATGCAAACACTTTTAAAGAACTGATATTCCAAGACTCACATTAAATGATCATGCAAGCTGTGACCTTTGGAGTAATAAGACAGATAGTTACAGTTTTTAAGAACTATGAAAGACAAAAATCAGGGAAATATTTGACTATTAGGGCACTTCACTAATATTTTCTCTTAGTCCAAGAACGCCTTAAGCACAATATCCCAAAATGGAATCAGTTATTCCTTCACTAAACCTGAATGTCTTATTTAGACACAACTGCCTCCTCAGTTACTCAGAATAGATAGCTCAGGGTTCTCCTAACCCTTTTTTACCTGGCTCATGTTGGCAGGTTTTGGCTTGCAAATTATGAATTCTAGTCCATTAATCTAACTATATATCTTGGCTCAGTGTTCTCAGACCTTATGTAGACATTGCAGTAACCTAATCATTAAGCTACTTGCATCCAAATGAATTCTTTTAGTTTCTGTCCCCTCTATTAATTGCAAAATGGTTCAGTGAAAGAAACCATACTTTTATTGAATTTTCACATCAATTCTATTGTATTTGATAAAGTCTATCCTCCTAGCATTACTTACATCTGTATTTGTGCTTGTTTTCTTCTTATTATTATTTTTGTATGTGTTTCTTTCTTTTTCTTTTTTCTTTTGGTTATTTATTTATTTATTTATTTATTTATTTATTTATTTATTTATGGCTAGGGTTTCTCTGTATAACAGCCCTGGGTGTCCTAGAACTCTCTTTGTAGACCAGGCTGGCCTCTAACTCACAGAGATCCACCTGCCTCTGCCTCCTAAAGTGCTGGGAACAAAGGTGTGTGCCACCATTGCCAGGCACTTTTGTATGTTTTTAAGGTTATGTTCTCATAAAATTAAGTATAACATAAAAAGGAGCAGGTATCAGTCAACATGAGCCAGGTGACAGCTTTAGTGATGATCAAACAATGTTTTGAGATTGTTCATTATATCAGGTAATTGAAACACACTTTCAGCCTAACAACCTTCAGAGGCAGCCATTGCTGGTCACGCATTTTCAGATAACTAAATGAAAGCACAAAAATCTTACTTGTTTCCGCTCAGCTGGGCTCTCAAATCATTCTGTATGTGGAGACAGGTGCCTGGTGAGAAAGTGCTGGAAACCAGCAGAGCTGAGGAGAAGGTTCGCCCATCTTAAATTTTGCTCCAGCTTCTAATGTATCTACAAGAGTCCTTGCATGTTGGAAATCATTCTGTATCGTGAAAGCTGCATTTGGATAGGGAGTGAAGGAGATAACAGACTACTGCCACTGCATGCAAGCACATGAAGAGGAACTCTGATTGATTGTGGAACTGAAATGCTTAGCTTGAACTTGCTCTCATGTACCTGTATGCACAGATCACTGTTGACATATGGATAGCCTACACTTGACCTTCTTCAACTGATGTAACAGAGAGAGTGGTATTCTACAGTCAAAAGGCCAGCAAAAACTTACTACAAGTTCTTTATTGCATCTTGAGAATGCTACAAATCAGTCCTGTCCTGACTTGATCTACTAACTGGTGCCTGCTGTTGATAATGCAGTCATGTTCTAGAGTATTTGAAACAGCTTCTCTGAATCTAGTCAGTGTGGCAGATGTTGAGAGTGACAATTTGAGAATCCTTTTCAGAATGGAAATGAGTTTCCAAATCAAATCATAAAGTGCTATGAACATCATATGTCTTAAAAAAGGATTTGATTGAGTTATTTTATACCAAGATTTAGGAGACGCGTTAAGCTTGAGTTGTATGTTTTATTTTGGAAATCAATTTTATTTATACAGGAGTTCTATTTTGCATTATTGATTTTAACTTCTTGGATGAACAAAAACAAAATCTTAGTCAGTCAATTTGACAAAGATTAGTATAAGACTCACCCCATTAATATAAGAATCACCCTATCACCTCAGAGAGTTTTTCTATAATTAAACAAAAAACTCCTTAGGAGTTTTACATTCACAAAGAACTGTGTAATATGCTTTAATTTAACTCAATACACAGAAACAAGGTGAATGGATTACTATGACCTATTTTCTAGGTACTCAGAAACCATAAGGATCTATTGTGGTCAAGCTTTTAGCTTTGATATGACTTTTGGCCTATTATTTTGAGAGCAGAACATATATGTTCTTTCTCCAAGTCTCAAAGCCTATTGCCCATTGAACATGCTGTTAAGTAGTCCTTCTGCCTCTAGTGTATAAGGACTTTGAGAACTGAATTAAGCCAGGTGCCT
>CABHPP010149305.1:32500-40570 GCA_902168425.1 Peromyscus attwateri
GTTCCCCTCTCCATGATGTCTTATCTTGCCTTAAGCCCAAAAACAAAGGACCCATTGACCCTGAAGAATTCAGAACTGTCAACTCTGAATTCCTCCAATTCAAGAACTGTCAAGTCAATTTAAACCTTCCCTCCTTTCGGATTGATTATCTCAAGTACTACATTACAGAAACACAAATCTGACTAACCAACTAAAAACAATTTACCATAGGCCTTAAAATTTAAATGGTACAACAAAACCTTCGTGTTTCTCTTTTGTTTTAAGTAGCACAGTTCTCTTTATAACCCACGAACCCTTCATTAGAGATAAATTAAAGAGCTAAGGGTCTGAAATAATCTATTGAGCTTATAAAAGATCTAGTCCAGAGACTTGTAGCCAGAGGCTGAGCATCACACACAGATGGCGGTGAACACGACCACTTTGCAGGGAAGCCTGGAGTCCCCATGAGTGCTCAGCTGTTTCTTGGCATCAGTTGCTGTAAAGTGAGTACAGAAGCTTCACCAGACAGGCCATAGCCGCTCCCAGCCTGTGTTCCTGCAGCCACTGTCTTGGGATCTGTGCACAATTCCCAAAGCCCTGAATGAACCTCCCTACTCATTCAAGAAGAAATATTTCAAAACTATATATCTTTGCATGTTCTTCAAGAAGCATACTTTAGATTGACTATGCACATGAATATGCTCAGTCAAGTTTACTTTTGTTAAATTGGATACAGTAGAAATACGCTCGGAAGGCCTTTATTGTTTAGGTTCAAGTGCTATGAAAATAACATTTGAGCAACTGCCCTGGATTCTGGCATCACCTCTCAGGTTTGGTAAGAGCAGGTGCTGGTGGTGGCTGTCGGTAATGGAGAGAATTTTGTGAGGTCCCGGCTCTGCTGTCTCCAAGGTGAGATCTTGTTCATTGCACTGCTCTATAACTTATTCTTAACTGCATACTCCTATTTTCTCTCCAGAGATAGAAGGTCCAGAGGGTTCCCTCATTTTTATCAAGGTAAGCCCTGGGTGTTTTATTTTCTCTTGAAACCTTGCTTTGAAATCATTAGCTTCTATTCACAAGGCTTTTAAATGATGTTATAGTGTTTTATGGTTAAATGATGACAACAGATGGAATTCACTGTCACACTTTCAGTTAAAATAAATCTTGCATCAGAGCGTGTGTTGGATATAGTTTTTGTGCATACATAGTGTGTGGGGGATGTAGCTGTCGGTGTGGCGAATCACACAGTAAGATTAATTGGGATATTTGATAATAGAAATGAGGATGCAAGTACTAGGAAGTAGAAAACCTAAGTTTTATCAGGTGTCACCTTAGCAGGAATTACAAAGGGTAATTTTCTCCAAAATACTGACTTTCTAATTACAATAAACACTTGGGAGACAAAGAAATGAGAGGGCCATAAAAAATTCCCATAGGTGTTACAGTGGACCAAATATTGCCTTTCCCAAGATCTGTTCATATTCCAGTTTAAGAAACCTACAAATTATTCTGCATTGGAAAGGAAATGTGAACTGTTTACAGTTAAGGACCCTGACATTATCTAGGTGGTCCCAATGTAATCCCCACAGGTTCTTATAAATGAAGGAAGGAGATCAGAGTCAGAGCAAAGGCTTTGAAGATGTCACACTTCTGGCTTTGAAGACAGAGAAAGGAATCTATAAATTCCATGAGCCAAGAAAGGCAGGTGGCTTCTAGAAACAGATGTTCCCCTCGAGCTTCCAGAAGAAAGTCTGCTGAAACCTTGATGTTAGCCTCAACCCATGTTTAACTTCTGACTTGCAGTACTTCAGATACAGAGACAGTAAGTTTAAAATAACCAAGATAGCTTGATTGGAGTAAAATGCAGAAACACATGGGAAGGAGACATGTGCTTATAGGAGTCAGATTAGATGATAAAAAGCACTCACATTCCCAAAGAATTTATCTGCTTTTATAAAGTATTTGGAAACGAGGGGAGTAAGTTGTGGCTTACACCAATTTGCTTGTGGGGGAAAAAAACATCAAAAGAAGTAAAGACTGAAAAGCAATGCTAACAGTTAAGATCCTGAAAGCTGCAATGATGGTGTGGTACCAATGAAAGCTTTCTTCTTGCTCCTCTTTTCACTAGAGTGCTGAGAGCACCTGGCAGGATCAGATGAGCAGGGGCTGAATCAGTGCCTTCCCCACCCCCACCTTCACCTTTATTTTGTTTTAATTTCATGAATGTATATGTGTATGTATTTATGTGGGTACACAAGTACCACAGTGAACATGTGGAAGTCAGAGGACAACCTGCAGGAGACTGAATTCATATCATCACGCTTGAAGGCAAGCACCCTTACCTGCTGAGCCATCTCACTGACCCACCCACATCTCTCTTCTAAAAAGGACACACTGTAACAATATTGTAAAATCTGGGAGACTTCTCTCATTAAGTCACTTGTAGGAATCCACAGCTGGAAGCCTCACCATAGCTGAAGAGTCATCATTCAATTTATACTTAGAACCCACAAGTATCAGCAGACAAATGTCTATCCTTCTATTCATCTTTTTATTTTATTTTATTTTTGTTTACATTTATTTATTTGTTTGTTTGTTTGTTTGTTTGTTTTTCAATACAGGGTTTCTCTGTATAGCTTTGCACCTTTTCTGGAACTCACTTTGTAGCCCAGGCTGACCTTGAACTCACAGAAATCCGCTTGTCTCTGCCTCCCCCAGTGCTGGAATTAAAAGGCATGTGCCACCACCGCCCAGTTTACATTAATTTATTCATTTAGCTGTGTGTGTGTGTGTGTGTGTGTGTGTGTGTGTGTGTGTGTGGCCAGAGGAGAGATTCTGTTCTTTTACCACATTGGCTCTGGAGTTCAAATCTAGGACTTCAGCCTTAAAGGCCAGCATCCCTCACTACTCCTGATGAAATCTTGCTCACTTAAATATTACCATTTTAATCTGTTCACCTGCAAAATAGGAAAATTTTTTCATTTCACACTAACATGATTAAATAAAATGGTGTTAATTACACTTTCAAACACCAATTAGTCATCAGCTAACCACAAGTGTCTTGCAGAAAAGCCCCTGCCACAAGAATATGGGAAGTCATAGAACCAAGTTTGATCTTAGGCAAATTTTCCTTGGTTGAAAAGAAGAAAAGGAAAAAAAAAACAACAAAAAACAAAAGAAGACTCAAATGATGATATATTTTTTATTCATTCATGTTTATAAACAAATCTCAACATTTTTACACACACTGTTATTTTGAGCTTTCAAAAGTTCCAAAGTTTTAGTCACATAGCAATCATGTTCTCAGCACCAAGTCAGTACTCACCTTTATAAATGGATATGTTTGTGGTAATTCACATGAAACTTTCACCTCCATTGTCTGAATATTCTAATTATTTCTCTTTTGTGTATAGTTCACTCACCTGTCTTTTCACTCTTAATAGGAGTGTGGAATGCTTGTTTGAGCCCACTGAGTTTGCTGTGGTGGCAAGAATTAAAGATGGCAATAGTATTTACTATATCTGACTTTTTTTTCTATTCTCTGTAAACCATTACTAAAGTGAATTCTCTGACAATATTTTACTTACTGGAAAGAGTTGACATTATAGCCATCTTGTGTAGGCTTAATGACCAAACTATAGTAAAATGAATTAAGCATCTTTGTAATGATTTTAATTTCATGAACATGATGTAAAAATTATTAGGCAGATAGAAAATTGAAAACATATGGGGCTCATCTCTCTCTGCTCCCTGGATTAATTTTGAAAGTCCCCAGAGCTTTACTCAGTTTTTGGTCCTACTTCTCTTTTCCTATTACATTCTTAGGATGAACAAAGACTTCCTCAAGCAACATGTCCAGGCTGAGTTCAGCCCTCCACTCAGAACACTCTCCCTGGTCTGAGAAGAGCAGCTGTATTTGAATTTGCAATATAAGAGCTTCCTATGTGGTTTTCATGAAAAGGAACTCCTGGATTATCCTGGAGCCAAGGCAATTACAATAAAGTAGGTATTGATGACAGATAGGCAAACAATCTACTGGGACCCAATCAGTGTTCCAAGTTGGAGGAGATCATAAAAATTAAAAGAACTTTGGAAGGAAGGAAGGAGGCCAACTCGAGCTCATCAACTCACTTCAGTCATAGATAAAAGGTTGAATCTATTTCAACCATAATTACTGTCCAATCTTTATTATAATTCTGTGCTATTTTACACATTAGTTCTTACCAGACAATAATAATCTAACAATTTAAAACTGAATATACACAACTTCAAGTACTGGATGCATTTGTTGCCGGCTAACCAACTTTGTGTAGACTTCTTAGGTTTTCTAAATCTCGGTCTCATTGTAAACATGAATGCTAATTCCTTCCAGAAAGAACCACAGGGAGACACAATTCGAGATGTTACACAGTAGAATTGGTTACAAACCTTCTGTTCATTTCAGGTCTTTTCGGGGTGCAGGTGCCTAAGGCTATCAGCACTTAAGACCTTACTGTTCTTTGGAGAAAGAAAGGATTGTGTGAACTTGGGGGCTGCCATCTCTGAGAGGAACCCCAAACTTACAAGAACAAACCAGGCACAGCAGAGGACCCATTGGTGCCAAATGGTCCCTTGAGATATAGGTAACTAATCAATAAGTAGATTTTATTAAAGGTTTTCTTGCATTGGAATTTCACTAATTAATAGATGTAAAAATACATAATTATGAAATCAAAGGTGATATAACAATAGTGATGTTAGAGATATTGGTTTTGTGTGCTGAAACAATTTGAAACGTCTAACTGGCTTAATAAAAAATAGACTTATAAATATTGATCCTAAGATAATGGTTGATAGATAATTTAAAAGCCAAGACAAGGCTTGTCATCATCACCCTAGCTAAAACTAGCTGCTGTCCTACCTCTAGGTGAAGCTCCCCTGGAATTAGGTGCCCTCATGAGCTACCTGTTGTTCACAGACATATGTGCATTCTCATAAGGACCCCAACAAGATCACGTGTCTCCTAACCTAAACAAAACTAGATATTTAGGCTGCTTTGTTGCCAGAGAGTCATTGTGGCAACATACACTTGATATGGAAATTAGGACCAAGGAGGAATGATAGCCATAACAATATCTAAAAGGCATGATGTTAGCTTTGGCAATATGTGACAAGAGGAAGCCGAAAACATAGTCAGCTAGTAGTTAGCAAGGCTAATAAAAATGATGAGTCAATAGCTATAAGACTAGAGAAAACTGAAATGGGGTATATAATAGGAGAAAAATCTGTTAACCAAATCTGATTTTCAATAAAACATTGAAAACACTAGCTGGGTGCTGCTGGCTGAATATAACAAAAGAAAAGGAAGAGATGATCACAAGACAGACCTGATTAATTTTTCAAGAAGAATATAGAATAAGTACTAAAAAGGGACTCACTGAGTTGGAAAATAATTATTCTAAGTTTGTCTTGCCAGCAGAAAATTATAAAACTAAAATATGACCTAGGGAAGAGATCAAATAAAATATATGCTCGTACAATATTTATAAGACTTCCATAATGATAAAGCTGCTTTTCTCAAAAAATTAAAAATAGAAATTGTATATGATGAGGCATTCCTGCTACTGGGCACATATCCAGAGAAAATTAATTCAGTATATTGAAAGGACATGTTCCTTGCACCACTGTTCATATTAATACAACCTAAGAATCCATCAACTGGTGAATGGAAAAGAAAATATGGTGCATACATATAATAGAACAATATCCAGCCATTAAAAGAGTGGAATTCTGTTATGCACACAATATGGCTAGAAATGGACATCATTATGTTAAGTAAAATAAGCCAGGCAAAGAAAGACAGATAATGAATGATCCCACTAGTGTATACCATCTGGAGTCAGAAATACTGTACAAGTTGGGAGAATTGTAGTTACTAGAACCAGGGGACAGTAGGGGGATGGAAAGAGGTGATAGGTTGAGCAATGAGTTGTGCCACTATAGACAAAATAGTGTGCCAGAAATTTCAAAAGGCCACAGAAAAGGAGTTCCGAGGGTTTTTTTTTTATCATAGACAAATGATAAACATTCCAGGAGATAGATATGTTAAGCCTGCATTAAACATTGTACAATGACAACTCCTAGGCAGGTGATCCTAGGTTCTACAAGAAAGCAGGCCAAAAAAGCCATGGGAAACAATCCAGTAAGCAGTATCCCTCTATGGCCTCTACATCAGTTCCTGTCCCCAGACTCAGGTTCCTGCCCTGTTTGAGTTCCTGTCTTAACTTCCTTCAATGATGACCAGCAATACAGAAGCATAAACCAAACAAATGCTTTTCTCCGGAAGTTGCTTAGGTCATGGTGTTTCATCATCGCAATAGAAACCCTACTTAAGACAAGTTGGGAGCTGGGCGGTGGTGGTGCACACCTTTAATCCTAGCACTCGGGAGGCAGAGCCAGGTGGATCTCTCTGAGTTTGAGGTCATCCTGGTCTACAGAGTGAAATCCAGGACAGACACCAAAACTACACAGAGAAACCCTGTCTCAAAAAACAAACAATAACAACAACAATAACAAAAGACAAGTAGGTACCAGGAATGTGAGGTATTGCTATGACAGACCCAACCATGTTGTTTTGGGGAGGATTGTTGAAGGACTTTGGAACATTGTACAAGAAAAGACAGTAAGTATTCAATGCTTGGTGAGCTGTTCTGTGGGAGCTTGGAAGATAAGAATGTTGAGGGCAATGTAGATAATGGAGGCCTGGCTTTTGAAGTTTCAGAGAGAAGTTGAAAGATTCTATTTGGGCTGTTTGTTATTTTGAATAAAGATTCTGTGGTTCTGGCTAGCTGGGTCTAAAGAAACAACTGTGATCAACAAGATACCAGACTACTAAAGTGAAACCTTTGCTTTGCTGGGATATTCAACACTGGTTGGCTGGAGCTGAGAAATTAACAATGACTAAGAAGACCAGCATCACTGAGGGGAAATCTTCCAGAAGTATTTCCTCAGGGTCAACAAACAGAAGCCATGTTCCAGAGGCGGCCAAAATTGTACCTCTTGCTGGCAGCCCAACTGGGTAGTGTAAGAGTCACCCAGGTGGTACTGATTTTGAAGGCATGAAAGAGTCATGGAGAGCAGCTGAGGCTTGGCACTGTGAGAGGCCAGGAGAGGCCATTGGTGAAGGTGCAGCCTCAGTGGCATTTGGTGGCTCAGGATTGATGGGGTCATGCAGATAAGTTGAGGCTTGGCACCGTGAAGAAAGCCTAGGAGAGGCTATTGGTGAAAGTGCAGCCCAGTTGCAGCAGAAGACCTTGGCATTTTAGCAATGCCAGGAACATGGGATGACCACCAAGAACATCAGCAACAGTGGAGTAGAGCCAGACAGAGCCTAGAAGACAAGTCATATGTGCTGCAGAGGGCAGAGCTAGAGAAGTGACCCAAGCCCTTTGGAAGAAACCAGTAGATCATGAGTGAATTCCAAACATTGAGTTATTTACACTTTTGGAGTTTGGTTTTGCTTTGATTTGATTGTGACTGTGCCCTGGATCTTCCATCTTGAAGTCTGAGTGCATTTAATTTATTTTTTAGTTTTACAGGAGCGCACATTTAAGAGACTTTGGATTTTAAAAGAGATTGTCTATTTAAAATAGACTGAAGTTTGTAAGTGTTTTAAGTTGAAAAGACTGTGGGACTTTTCAAAAATTGGAATATTTTATTTTGTGATGTTCCTATTAATGTAAGATCTTGGGGATGAATAAGAATGGGAAAGTTGTGGCTTAATAGTGATGTGTTTGCATATCGAACTGATAAGGATTAGTTGTGCTGGCTAGTTTTATGTCAACTTGACACAAGCAAGAGTCATTGGAGAGGAAGGAGCCTCAGTTAAGAAAATGTCTCAGTAAGAACGGCCTATAAGCAGGCTTGTAGGGCATTTTCTTAAATAATGATTCATGTGGGAGGGCCCAGCCTTCTGTTAGTAGAGCTACCCCTGGGCAGGTGGTCTTAGGTTTTATAAGAAAGCAGGCTGAGCAAGTCATGGGAAGCAAGCCATTGGCCTCTGCATCAGTTTCTATCCCAAGCCCCAAGTCCCTGCCCTGCTAGAGTTCCTGT
>CABHPP010149306.1:0-40170 GCA_902168425.1 Peromyscus attwateri
AAAAAATGTATTTTTTTTAAACCCATTCCATATGGTGGGATGCCTTGCTCAGCCTTGTGTGTGGAGGGGAGGGGCTTGGTCCTGACTCAACTGAACCTGCCAGGCCTGTTGACTCCCCATGGGAGGTCTTACCCTTTCTGAGGAGTGAATGGGGGTGGGTTGGTGGAGGTAGAGGGAAGCAGGAGGAGGGGAGGGAAGGGGAACTGTGGTTGGTATGTAAAATGAATAAAAAAAATAAGTAAAAGTATAAAAATTCCAGTAGATAGAACATGGTCACAATTAGAGAAAAAAAACCTTCATTTCTCTGTTACTGTATTTACCTTCTCAGATATAAAACATCACAGACTTCTTGCAAATATTAATGAAGTCTATGCATTGCACAACCCACCAATTACCTTTTCAGAAACACAGTCTCTGGAAAACTCCTGATTCTCTAGTCCTTGTGAATAAAATGTATTCAAATGAGCTTTCAGCCGGAGTCACCATAGCATTTGCACAGACATTTCGACTTTCTTGGGAAAACCCCACTGTTTTTGACAGACTCTGCTTTCGGGGAGACGCCTGCCCTCTGATAGAAAGAGATTCCTAATTTGAATAATTTTATTGTAGTTCAACCGATCTTGCAGTTGTCAAATCTGCTTTCTGCTACATGATCTTATGTTACCCGGGATCAAGTAACATGGCTTGGAAACATTTTGATATCACCCATTCCTTCTTTCACAGAATTGTATTTAAATGATTTAGAATGTAACTTAGCATTTACTTTGGTTCTGACAACAGGCAAAACACCGAGAAGCAAATAAAATCCATATTTAAATTATGTAAGACACTGAAGAATAATGACCTGAAAGAATGCCATCTAAAATTGAAAATGCCGTTTTTGTTGGCACAGAAATTCTTAAATGACCCAAGATCATGACATTTCCATCTTATAGCAGATGTATGAACACAAAGCTAGTCATTATTTTTAATATGCCGTTTTTCACAGTAGAAATAGTTTTTGAAAATGAATATAAATATAATGAAGATGTCTGAAAATTTGTATATAGAGAGCTTCATCTGATTCAGTCAAGACAGTGTTTCTCACACCACTTACGATTAAGTAGAAAATGGAAACACCTCTTCCCATACCTGGGCAGCTACGTACTGCAAGAGCAATCCTGATTTATGCCTTTGCTCAAAGTGTTTCATAAGAAATAAAAAATGCCACATAATCTTATAAGCCATTACACACACACACACACACACACACACACACAGAGAGAGAGAGAGAGAGAGAGAGAGAGAGAGAGAGAGAGAGAGAGAAACCTCCTTAGGAACCAGGTATCTGTGAGGAATTAACATATTCATATTCAATACCATGATAGGCCCAATGATACCCGAGTAAGACAGCTCAGACATGGATCCCTCAATGTAGAGGTTTCAGTTAAAAATGAAAAGAAAATGTAGTGTTTATTTGTGTGTGTGTGTGTGTGTGTGTGTGTGTATGTGTGTGTGTGTATGTGTGTGTGTAAGGTTTGGTTGCATGTAAAAATGCCACAACATAAGTAGCACAATGAAGAACTATTATTGGTTCTATCCTACAGAAGATTAGTGGACTTCAGAAGTTGTCCTCTACAATCTACTCCATTTGGGCATATGTCTCAACCTCATATTCAAGATGGCATCTGGAGCTCCTGCACTCAGGTCTGCAGTACACTCATGAAGAATGAAAGTAAGAGTTGTTATTTTCCATTCTGTCTGCAGAAAGGGCTCTTGTGTTTTGTGTAAACTGTCCTCTTACACTAGTGCATACGTACTTAGCTACAAGGAAGGCTGGAGAGCTTGACTAAAAAATTCACTATAGAAGAACAATTACGACAAGGAAATAGATATTTATATTTGGTGATAAATGTCAGTATCTACTATAGCTGTCTTGAGAAAACAGGTTTGTGTAGGAGGTTTGTTACTCAGAAGGTAAGAGGTGAGGAAGGCTTAAGTGCACAACTCACAAGGGTGAATGAGCTTTGCTCATGTGCAACTGGACAAGGATGGTTTATATCTATCAGTCTTTGATGGATGAGAGAAATTAACCTTTCTTCCAAATGATGCCTCTTCAGGATTTTTTTTATTATTGCATTTTAATGTCATGCAATAGAATAGTCATTTCCAAGCACTATGATAAGGCCTAGCTCCTCTCTATTGCTCTTTTGCCCTGAATCTGGAGCATGACTAGTATTTTTATCTGGTAGTGTTTATTAATAATAGTGACTTTCACTGTGAATTCATGCCTTCTAAATTCAAAGACATACTAGTAAATAAGTGTCTAAATAATAATAAATGCTACAAGAAGTAGAATATTTATATATTTAGAAGTAGCTGCTTACAGCTCTTACTCTTGATGAAATAAACCAGATTATAAAAGTTTTTATTTTATCATAATTCAAATTTTAGCAAAATAAAAATCATATTTAAAATTACACATTTAACTATTTAACTATTCATTTTTAACTGTCTAAAAGCATTCTTCATGATAATTTCTTTTGGTAGGAGGGTTGGCATTTTATCCTAAATAATTTTAAAGACTTTTAGATCAATCATTCATTTTTGACACAGCCTTAGTAGGAATAGTCTTAAAACAGAGGTGATGATATTAAAATCTCAAATGTGTATTTTAATACTTCAAGTATGAGTCAATAAAGAAATAGAAAAGGGAGATACATGTATATTCAATGGTATTGCTTAGAATAATAATTGGACTCAGATGGACTATAGGTTCACTAAAAAGACTTGAAACTCTACATACAATATATCTTACCCAAAAGAAGAGAAACATTGGATTACATGTCTCTCAAAACCTAATTGTTTTAATTAACAGGCTGACTACAATTAAATTTCTTTTGTATAGGAGGAAAATGTATATGCTACAGAAAAAAATATTTAAAATTTTAAAATATTCAGTCACTTCCTCTACTTTTCTCTCTGCATTCTCTCTTTAGACTAATTACTTCCTACACAGAGAATCATTCCCAAGGTACGGTACTATGCAGAAGTCAGTATCACCAGCTGTATAGCTTTTCTACCAAGAAAAAGCTACTGCAGATGTTATGTACCATGTGTTCTTCTTTGCTCTCTATGGAATGAGATTTAGATCCTGCAAATGTCAAAGGAACTCAAAAAAGGAAGCATTAAATAACATGGCTTGCGACACACATTTATTGTGTAAATTCATATGTACTTAATGACAATCAATTTTTAAAAAGGCCATGAATTTGAAGGAGGAAAGGGACTAATGATACATGAGAAGGTTTGGAGAGAGGAAAAGAAAGGTTAAAACATTATAATTCAATTATAATCTCAAAAATAAACACACAAAAAGATAATCTTGGGAACAGAAGTTGATAAGAGTTATATAATATAAAAGATACTAGAGTTCTAAAATTGGAGCCTTTTTAAGGGGAAAAATTGATAATTCAAGTAGAGAAAATAAATTGGGTAGGAAGAGCAATTTGTTTTTCCTAGGGAAGTTGAATTAAGGAAAACAAAATACATACTGACAAAACAGGTTACTGAACTGCTAGATACAGTTGCTCTATCCACCTTGGGAGTTGCATCAGTCAGCTAGTGTTCCACAACATACTATCGCCAACATTATTTATCAACCCTCACTCATCAGGGCTGTGTAGGTCAGGACTAGAGAACAGTGAAGTCAAGTGATTCTGCCTACAGGGCTCTCATGAGCTAGCAGAGGTCAGCTCTGGATGTGTCTGATGAAGGCTTGATCTGTGGGTTACATTTCCAACATGCTTCATTCACTTGACAGGAAGTTGGTACTGGCAATGTTTGGAGACCGGGGTACTTTGCCACAGAGCTACTTGAAAATCTTGACAGGGTGGCCATCCAATTGTGAGAAATTCTAAGGAAACTAGGTGGAAGCTACAAGATCATCATGATATCGTTGTGAAAGGCTCAGTCTACCACTGGCAATATATACTAAGATTCATATAGAGTCAATTCTAAATCACTGACAGGCTCTATACAAAGTCATGGACCTGATGAGGCAAAGATCGCCGGTGAATTATCCCACAAGTAGTTACCATGTCACTTATTTTAATATTATTATTAAGTTAATATTATTGCCATCACCATGATGATCATGATGATAACCCTTGTTTTTAATACACATTTACTCTGGGGCTGGGGTTTAACTCAATGGTAGATTATTTGCTTACTCTATGTGAAGCCGTCACCTTGATCCTAAACACCATACTCAAAAGGCTTTTATATGTTATGAATGGTAAAATGTATATCATTTATAGTTTTAACAATATTTCTACACTTCTACAATTTTTCTTGATGGGTGAGACAGGGTTTCATGTGTAGTTCTGGCTGTCCCAGGATTTGCTCTGTAGACTAGGCTGGCCTCCAACACACAGAGTTCCTGCCTCTGCTGCCTGAGTGCTGGGATTAAAGGTGTGCACCACGACCACTGCTCGGTTATTCTACAATTCTTGATATTGTAAAAGAAACAATGCTCAGATTAAACAGCTTGCCCAGAATCACAGAGCAAGTATCAAATTAAATGCAATTGTGATTTCAGTCTTCTACTTTGTCAGTCAGACCATAATGCTACTTACCAAATTCTTTCTCATATCTCATATCTCACTGATACCATTCAGTGCCTGAACAGTAACTACTGCACGTTGAAAACACAGCACAGAAAGATAAATATGAATAAACACAATCAAAGCATGAGACGGAGACTTTTCTCAAGAGCAGTCATTGAGGAATTCAGAGTAAATTTGTATATACCAGGGTGAATAATTTTAAAACATCATTTATTTTACCTTAGATCCCCAATTTTCTACTCATTTAATTTAATTTTGAAACAAAAACATTTTGAGACAAGTTCCAACAACTAAGCTACATCCCTGGACCCACTTGCTATGCTTTGGATCCCCAAAGTCTGTTGTTAAGGGCTTGGATGGCCTGCTTGTGATACTATTGAAAAATGGTAGTTAAGACATGCATCCTTTAGGAAGGATGTTTGATCATGGGGTGCATGCCCTTGAAAGGGATACTGAGATCTAATCCTTTGGCTTCTCACATTCATGGCTCCTTGGTCACCATGATGTGAGCCGCTTACCATATGACCTTTCCACCACACTGGTTTGATGGTTCTCAAGCCCCCAAAGCAATGAGGATGGTAAGTACTGTCCCGAAACTTCAAAGTTCAAGCCGAATAAAACTTGCATTCTTTTTAAGAGTCATCTCCAATGTACTGTTACAGTAAATGGGAAGAAAAACACAGCCTTCAGCATTTTAATCACGTTAGAATTTCACAGGTTTAAAAGGGAAACTGTCACACTTCTGGTAGGGGCTGATCCAATGAAGTGCTTCCCGTTTGCACAGTTTCTGAGTGACAGATGCACCATTAATTAACAACAGATGAATATCATTCTTGACATGGCAACCTATTGTCTCAATTTGGAAATTTCTTGGCAAACATATGCCTTAAAGGGAACACAACCTAAAGGCTATAATTACTGAGGGCTGACCCTCAATTTAACTAGTTTAGTTTTCTTTTGAATCTTCAAAATGCATATATTAATTAGAGTTAAAAATTGGCCCATGAGAGACATTTCTAAATGGCATTGTCACAACAAATTAAAGTGTATTATTCTGAATCAATGACATTATATGTGAAGGGAGGCTTTGCAGATCTTTAACCTTCTACTCATCTGTTATCTGTTGTCCTTCACACAGAGCACACCCTTTATAGTACTATAAATACTTGATGTGCTGTCCAGTGTTTTCCAGTTTATGACATTTCAGCATCATCACCTGATATGTACTTCAAAAATTCAAATTCCATGGTCCCTACATTTTTTGAATCATCTCTGGAGGCGGCAGTTGGTGGCCCACATTTGTTAAGACAATTTTGCATTCGGGAGCTTGAGAATTCATATAACTCTTATAAGGATCTTTTACTTCAACTTAGGAGATGTAAGAGATTAAAAATAACCTTCAGTTAGTAACATAAAATCTGAAAGCTAATTTACTTTATCAATTTTAGTCGACAGTTAACAGTAATTAATTATATTTCAGGGGAACAATACATTGAATTAAAATGTTTTATATTTTAATATTAATATTAAAACTGTCTGTTCATCTCATTTACATTTGTGTGTGCTGAGTTAGTGATAATCATGTTGCATGCACCTCTCTTTACCTTAATGACTGTCCCTTGAGGTTGGTATTGTTGTCTATATCCCTATACTACAGATGAGAAAAACGAAGTCGCAGAGAGATGGTCATGTATTCAGCACATAATGGAGACTGAGTAGTAGTCAGGTGTTTCAAACTTCAAATTCAATTATTTCAGTTAATAAGGACTTGTTATTTAACATATAACACTTCAGAAAGTGAACAATAATAAAGTTAAACTGAAGCTAATTTGAAAATATGACAATGTACAAAACAATATAAATGGAACATTCAAAATTTCATGTAAAAGAGAGTTTACATGAAGCATGCAGACCTTGATAACATTTTGTAAACTCTCAATATAAATAAGTGCATTTTATTTTAAATTTATGACTATTTAAACTTTTTATGTTAAAATCTCTGCAAAAATAATTGTTTTCAATGGTAATTTATCGCCATCAAACAGAAAAAAGCAGTACCAACCACAACAGCTATACACATAGGAATAAGGTAATCAAGTCAACCAAATGCCTTCAGTTGTATAACTTTTATTTCATAAGAAAAAGTTTCAAGCTTGATGAATACATTGAGCATGCAGCTTGATATAAAATATGCTTTATGCTCTTTGAGGTAACCACATGCTTTCTTTAAATACTTGGATATTTACTAGATGTCTATAACTTTTTCCCTAAGAAGTGCAATTCTGTGCTTAGCAACTCATAGAATAATGAGAACATAGAGATTCATAGTCATAATAAATGTAGAATAGCTGTTGTGACACAGGAAATAGCAGTTTTCACAATCTCAACCAGGATTTCATTTGGTGTGTGCCATGATCTTTCTAGTGTAGTTTTTTTTTATTATTCAAGATACACATGTTGCATTATATCTCCTTGAAATCAAGGGCCTTGACTGAATAGGTTTTTTTTATGTTCATTCATTCACCATTTATGTGGACGTCTGTGGGCGGGGGTCTACACATGATCCAGCAAACCTGCAGAGGTCAGAGGATAACTTGTAGTACTCAGTTCACTTCTACCATCTTTAGACTTGCCTTAGTAAATGAGGATAGTGGCATTACACATCAATACTTCTTTATTTGGAAAATGTGACAAACTAAATAGATGTTGTAAGTGAAACCATATTTATGCAATGTTAAGGGGAAATACAATATTCTAGACTTACTACTGCATTTGACTTTGCATCAAGCCTCAAAAGTGAAAAGTGAATCATACCAACATCGTGATCATCTTAAGGGACAGACTGCATTGAGCTTGGACACATATGTATGGCCAAACATGGGCACAGGGGACAATATAAAGGGGATGTAATACTTGTTGTAGCTGAAAAAGAAAAGGACAGAATAAATCTAGAGAAAGTCAGCCCCAGAGAAATAATGACTAAGATGACTCCTTAGATTGGTTCCTAGACCAACCAGACAGTGTGAGTCAAGTCCATGATACAAAATACTTTCTATTTATGTTTGAGTTATTTTGAAATTAATTGATTAATAAAACTCTAACATTCTTCTCTACAGTCTTAAAATTGAAAAAAAAATGTAGTTAACTCATTCTTTTAGCAAAATGCCATATCACTTCAATTTGACTTAGTATGTGTTAGATTGTTTATTCCTTGAAAATACAAACCAAACTTAAAGCAAGTTCTGAGTGTTTCCTCAATAAGTACATGTGTATGAAAGATTTGAATTACATTGTATCATTGTTAAAATGTGATTCTTTGGGCATTATATGCTATACACATAAACAAAATAGTATTGAGCAACATAGTTAAAGGATGCCATATAACACATCAAATATAACAAATTGATAACATTTTATTTATGTAAGTTTTTCTTTTAAATTTTCCAAAAATGTGATAAATGATATAAATGAAAACAAAAGATGGAAGGCAACAATAAGTTTGATATGACTGTAGTGGTTTGAATGAGAATAGTCCCTGTAAGTGCATGTGAGTGAAAACCTAGTCCCCAGTTGGTAGAACTACTTGGGAAGGACTAGAATTCATATCTTTGTTGAAGGAGGTGTGTCACTGGGGTGGATTTTGAGATTTCAAAGGACTTGTATCAATTCCAGTGTCTTTCTCTGTTTTTTATTTATCTTATTTGATTTTATTATCTTCGTTCAGATAATTGTGTTTTTTCCCTAAAGAGAGACTGAAAGGGTGTGGATCCAAGTGGGAGGAGAAGTTGGGAGGAACTGAGAGGAATAGGGGGAAAGAAAAACATAATCAGAATATATTGAATGAAAAAAATCTATATTCAATAAATTTTAAAAAAAAAGAAGCGGGAGAGGCACTAGCAGAGAACATCCTGTTGAACAATGAGTTTGAGACTAAATTTTGTGATTTGTAATATTATGGTATTATGTAGTATTTGCTTTTATGAACATTTACATTAATTTCAAGAAAATACATAGTAACATTTTGTTTCATCGTCAGTTATTATGAAACTATTATTTTTTGTTTTACATTTCTAAAGTGTTTTTGCAAATAAGTATTTTGTAATTTCATATGGACAAATTTTCTAAATTAATAAAGTATCCATTTAAATGATGTGATTTTATAATGTGATTGATTGGGGGGGTGATGTGAGCTCTCAACTACTGCTCACATGCCATGTCTGTCTGTTTGCTGTCATGCTTCCAGACTTGGTGGTCACAAACTCACCTTCTGAACCTGTAAGCTTCAATAAACGCTTTCTGCTATAAGTTGCCCTGATCATGGTGTCTTATCAAGCAAAAAAAAAAAAAATTCTAACTAAGACAGTCACTGTACACAATGATGTTATCCAAACTCTTGCTGTTACACTATTTTTTCCCAGAAAATAGCCAAATTATAAGGTTGTTTTCTATGAATCTTGTTTTCTTCAGCAGCATAATTAAAGTTGCAAATACCCAATCCAAGAATTAGCTAATGTTCATTGCTTCTTAGTGACATTATCTAGTTTACCACTTAATTCTACCAACTGCTGCTTTATGATGAAATTTAAATTATGAATTAAGATGTTTTTAAGCACTGATAATAACATTGTCTCTTGACACTCATTAATACAAACTTTCTCAATTTTTTTAATATTGTGTTCTTCTAATTTGTAAATGTTTTGAAATAATTAATTTCACAAATTGATTATCTTAACTTGCATTTTTAGTGTAAAACTTTAAAATCATGCAAAATAATGATGAGAATACAAAACAAGAGACCACAGAATGAATTTTTAAAAACTAATTTAAAAGAGAGCATGAATTTGAAAGAGAGCAAGGAGGTATACATGGAAAGGTTGGACGGAGGAAAGGGAGGGAGACACGATGCAACTGTATTATAATCTCAAAAATAAAGGGCCAAAATTCAAAAGAATACATTAGTAAATAATGTCAAAGAATGCCTTCAAAATGGCCTTAATATTCTTGCCAAAAAGCAAATAATTTATAAGTAAAAGAGTTCATGAAATTAAAGACGTCAAAAAATTAATGCAATAGGCTTTAATAAGCTGATTTAGTTTTTATATGAAATATTTTACACTTTATATTAAATATTTTAACTGATACTCATGCTCATTCAACATTTCTTATGGAAAGAGGAAGGAAGGGTTATTGAGGATAATCTTTCAGCTGATGCCGTTCTCAGTACCTCTCCTGTCCCTACTTCTCTGTTCCATTAAAAACTCTTCTTCTCAGCCAGGCAGCAGTGGCACACACCATTAATCCCAGCACTTGGAAGGCAGAGCCAGGCGGATCTCTGTGAGTTCGAGGCCAGCCTGGTCTACAGAGTGAGATCCAGGACAGGCACCAAAACTACACAGAGAAACTGTCTCAAAAAACCAACACCCCCCCCAAAAAAAAAACTCTTCTCCTGTTCTAATTTCATTATGTATGTGTCTTAAATATATGCAAATATAAACCTAGATGTCACACACGAATAAAAGGAGATGAATTATTTTTCTGAGTCTGGCTAATATCAAGTGATTATTTTGTATGATCATATGCAGCTTCATCCACTTTCCAAAACAATAACATGATTTCATTCTTCAAAAATAAGTTAATTTTAATGCCAAGTACATATTTTATAAAATTTTCTGTAAAATTGTAAGATTTTTATGTGTTCCACTGAATTATGATGACCTCATGACTAAGCAATGTTACTATCCAAAATTTAAAGAAAGTCAACTCTAGGAAAATTTCATTTGCTAATAGCTATACGGACTTAATGCTGGGACCACATTAGAGACCACTTGGTTCATTTCAAAAGACATGACCTTAAATATTATTCTATTTATATTTAGGTGAGTCTTTTTAATTATAAAATATTCTGAAAATAAATAAGCAAAATTATGGAACATACTGGGAAAGTTTTACATGAAAAAAAAGAGTTTAAAATGTATTTGGAAAGTGAATTTTGTAGCTTAATCAATCAATTTACAATGGTAATTTATATACATCTTAAAGTCAAAGCTTTTTGTTCCTGTATACACTTAACAGAATCATATGCTACTGAGACTTCAGAGTTAAAAAGAAAAGTTTTACTCAGCATTATTAAAGTCTGGTAAAAACTGGGAATTCAGTCAGGTATGTCAAAATAATTAATGAATAGTAGATTCATTCATTCATTTACCCAAAAAGTAGTGGCATCTTCTCTAGACATGTGTTAGTCTATGTGTCAGTAAACAAATATAAAGGACTAAGTAAAACTGTATGGTAGTGAAGAGAGGCGAATGAAAAACTAAATATAAGACAGGCACAGTATCATTATCACACTTAAGGGACTGAGAAAAGAGAGAACAGAGTTCTGGTTGCAAGGCTGAAGGCAGCCTAGCCAGATTTTTATCTTAGAAGGATCACACCAAAGTGAGCAAAAAAAACCTAAATGTGGTATAACAAGGAAATTAGGACCTGGACATAAATATCAAATGGAAGGTTAGAAGAGGAAGACCAGCAAAATGGCTTAGTGAGTAAAAGCACTTGGGGCTAAACCCGATCATTTCACTCTGATCCCCCTGCATCAGACAAAGTGAGAACTGAACCCTGCAAATCAACTTCTGATCTGCTCAAACATGCTGTGACAAACACAGCCTATTGCCACTCTCTCCTCCTCCCCTCTCTCTGTCTGTCTCTGTCTCTGTCTCTGTCTCTGTCTCTCTCTCTCTGTCTCTCTCTGTCTCTCTCTCTCATTATCTCTCTTTCTCTCTCACACACACACATTAAATAAATGTAATTAAAAAAACTGAAAATAAAAACAGGAGGTTATAGCTTGAATAAGATTCAGGGATGATATTCTTAGATGGAGTGAAGGACAATGTAAGCTTCCATGTGTATCTGAGAAAAACAAGCATATACAAGAAAGTTCTTCAATATTTAGGGGAGCATGTAACCTGAAGCACAGCATAGAATTCAAGAGGTTAGTAGTGGAAGAATCAGGAGAAACATAAAAACAAGTAAGTGCACAGTCTCAAAAGGTGTCAAGTCTACACATCTGTTTCTAAGGGCCTCATTCATTCCACCCACTTATAATGCTTCATCTACCCTCTAAGTGGATACCACTTAGCCAGAGCTCTCTCATGAGGGCCAAAGCTGTGTTTCCAATTTTTAGTTAGTCAACAATTGAATTTACCACATTGTTTTCTTAGTCTATTCCTCCATACCCCTCTCTCTTTTACTGGGAATGATGGAATCTACAATGTTGCCTTGAACTCTCATGTCTCCTGTATTCAGAAGCTTATAAAATTCATCGAACATATTTCTAAATCATTTTCCCATCTTAATATCCTTGCAACCTCTGCAATGGCCTAGAACCTACACATCTAGCATCATTTTATAATCTCTAGCTACTGCACTTAGTGTATTGAATGCTTTCATTTAAATACCACCTACATCATAATTTCAATTACCTCCTCTCTAGGAATATATGAAACATGAAGTGATTTTAGACAAGTTTAAGGAAAACATTTTCTCAAGCCTGAAAATATTACAATAGCTTGTTTTTATGGAGAAGGTCTAATAATTAGGTCATCACCAATAAGTATGCAACAAAGAGCAAAAATTCTTCTTTTCTATTTATGATCAAGTTGATGCTTATCTCCGTATTGTGTCTGTAAGCTAAGCATATGAATCATGTGCTAGTGACTTCCAAACAATGAAGTGCATGGTTCTTTGTGCAACAAACACTCTAACAGATTTCTAAGCAGAAACTTCTGCAAATGAAAGAGTTGTGATTGATTTCCTATTTGGAGCCATAGAGGCTATTCATTTGTTTCAGTATTTAGTCTCAGTGACACAGAGCATAGTTAAATATTGAGTTAAATATTTCTTGTGTTAAATATTTCATAGTTAAGTATTTCATATGCCTTCAGTGCAATTCTAAGACATAGGTATATTAGCAACTTGATAAGGAGGAAAACAAACTAAAAAACCAAACATTTTTCCAACTAGGAGAAACTGTCCTTAAATATTAAATGTGGAGATGCAATGTAACTAAATATAAAGAGAGAAGTTAAGAGGGGGAAATCTGTGTGAACCATGGGAGATGGGGTTAGGAGTGAGGGCAGGGGACTCAGCAGGTGTTCTGCTGCAGAACTAGAGATGAAATTGGGGTACTGGATTTGGAGGACTCAAGGGAGAAGTAAAGATCTGTGGTTAGGTTATCTGCTTTCCTGTCTGGAGTGAGCCAGGTATTTTTAATTTTTACTTTATTTCATCCAGCATCATAATACATCCCTCCCCCTCCCACACACACATACACACTCATTGATTTATCTAAGCCCCCAACTTCAACAGGCACTTCCTGGGAACCTGCAGACCATTCTAGCTAGCAAAGCAGAAAGGCTCATTTTATATCTTCATCTCTCTCTCTATTCTCAAGGCCAAACCCACAGTCTCATCCCAAGCTCTGTTGAAGATCCCCTGCTTCAGTTTCTCCTCACTCTCTGTTCCCATTCCCAGGCATTAAAAAGGTGGAACATCCTGTTTTCCCCCTTCCTGTGGAATCCCTCAGCCACTCCACCACAGCCCATCCCCATTTCTAAGTATCAGTTCCCAATACCCAGAACCACTTTTTACCTGGAACCCCCAGTGGCCACACCTACCAAGGTCCCAGAAGAATATCCTATCAGCCACCACACAGACACTGCACTCTACTAAGAACCAGAGAGGGCAACAGAAACTAAGGAACAGAACACACACCCAACAAAGACAAGAATATGTATATTCTTCCCAAACCCAGATGCCTAGATAGATGCCAGTACAAAAACACAATCAATACCAGCCAGGATAATATGTCTCCAATGGAGCACAGCAAGCCTACCACAGCAGACTCTGTGCATCTCAACAAAGCTGAAGCATAAGTAATAAGCCTTAAAATAGCCTTTATGCAGGGAGGCGCTTAGTCCTATCTCAACTGAATGTTCCAGGCTTAGCTGTCCCCCTATGGGCTAACTCACCCTGTTGGAATAGGGGATGAGGGTGGGGAGAAGTTGGGGGGAGCAGGAGCAGAGATTGAGAGGGGGATCTGTGGTTGGTATGTCAAATTAATAAAAAAATTTAAACAAAGAAAACTCGATAGCTATAATTATAGTTTTCCTTAATTATGATGAAGATCAATTAGATATGAAACTTCAGACTCACCAAGATAAGATATGTAATTGAATGTTTTCTCTGATTTTGTCAAATAAAAATAGACTAGATAGTGTAACAATAATTCTTGCTTGATAACTGTTTTGTTGTATGTAATTTTACTATGTTAAAGTTAAAACCTTCCTTTTTGATTAGACAGAAAGGGGAAGATGCTATGGGATGATCCTTCTGTACATTGTGAATATGTATTGCTCTCATTGGTTGATAATAAAGCTATTTTGGCCTATGGCAAGGCAGGATAAGGTTAGGTGGAAAAATCAAACTAAGGCCTCGGAGGAAGAGGGACAGAGTCGAGACAGATGCAAGCCCACTGCTTAAGAAGCAAGATGCCAGAGAACTAGGAAGCCACAGACCACATGGCAAAAAATAGATTAATAGATGTGGGCTAATTTAAATGTAAGAGCTTTTAGTAATAAGCTTGAGCCATCAGCCAAGTATTTATCATAATATGAATATATTTATGAATATAATTATAGTTCCTTAATGTGGAAATGAATAAATTTCTTAAACAAATCTATGAAAACATGAACAATGAAAGGAAATGAATAAACTAGTTCAAGACATAAGAGGCTAAACAGGATCAATAAAGAAAACCCAAACTGAGGGAAATTTGAAAATGAAAAATTTAGGAGCCAGAACAGGAACGTCAGAAGCAAGTCTCACTGACATAATACAAGAGGTGGAGGAGATAATCTCAGGCATTGAATACATGATATAAGAAATGGATACCTTGATCAAAGAAAATGTTAAACCTAAAAATAAAATCCTGGCATAAAACATCCAGGAAATCTGGGACACTATGAAAAGACCAAAACTAAATATAATAGAAATAGAGAAAGGAGAAGAAATCCAGGTCAAAGGCACAGAAAAAATATTTTCAACAAAATCACAGAAGAAAACTTCTCTAACCTAAAGGAGATTCCTATCAAGGTACAAGAAGCATGAAGAACAACAAATAGATTGGACCAGAATAGAAAGTCCCCTTGGCACATGATAATCAAAAACACTAATTGTATAGAACAAAAAAAAAATGTTAAAAGCTGCAAGGGGAAAAGATCAAGTAACTTATGAAGGTAGATCTATTAGAATTTCATCTGGCTTCTTAATGAAGTCTCTAAAAGCCGGAGAGGCCTAGAGAGAAGTTCCACAAACTCTAAGAGATCAGAGATGCCTGCTCAGACTACTATACCTAGGAAAACATTCAGTCATTGTAGATGAAAGACATTACACACACACACACACACACACACACACACACACACACACACACAAAATCAAATTTAAGCAATATCTATCAACATATTCAGCCCTACAGAAGGTGCTAGGAAGAAAAGTCCAATCTGTAGAGGTTGACCACACTCAAGAACACACTGGAACAAATAATCTAAGATCAACAAATCAAAAAGAGGGGACACACAGTACCACCACCACCACCAACAACAGGAATCCAAAAACACTGCTCAATGTTACCTCTCAACATCAATGATCTCGATTCCCCCTTTTATTAAATACTTAGACTAACATAATGTATTTGAAAATAGGATCCGTCTTTTCTGCTGTATCCAAGAAACAAACCTTAACATCAAGGATAGACAGCATCTCATGATGAAGGGTGGAAAAAGATATTCCAAGCAAATAGCCTCTAGAAGAAAGCTGCTGTGTTTGTTTTAATATCTGACAAAATGGATGTCAAACCAAAACCACTCAGAAGAGTTAGGAAAGGACACTACATACTCATTAAAGCAAAAATCCACCAAAAGGACATTGCAGTTCTTAACATCCATGCACCAAACAGAAAAGTGCCCGAGTTCAAAAAAAAAAAAATACTTACTATGCTGTGGGATGTTCTGTATGGCAAATGTGTTGCTCTGATTGGTCAATAAATAAAACACTGATTGGCCAGTGGCTAGGCAGGAAGTATAGGCAGGACTAACAGAGAGGAGAAAAGAGTAGGAAGGTGGAAGGAGACACAGCCAGCCGCCGCCAGGACAAGCAGCATGTAAAGATGCTGGTAAGCCACGAGTCACGTGGCAAGGTATAGATTTATAGAAATGGATTAATTTAAGATAAAAGGACAGTTAGCAAGAAGCCTGCCATGGCCATACAGTTTGTAAGCAATATAAGTCTCTGTGTTTACTTGGTTGGGTCTGAGTGGCTGTGGGACTGGCAGGTAAGAGAGATTTATCCTGACCATGGGCCAGGCAGGAAAACTCTAGCTACACTATTATGACATCTTAAACCACATGTTGATCCTCAAGCACTGACAGTATGAAACTTCAGTACCCTATCTGTACCATCAGAAAGATCATGCAGACAAAAATAAACAGAGAAATGCTAGCGTTATCTAATGGTATTACCCACATGGACCTAACACATATTTACAGAATGTTTCCCTGAAGACTAAAGAATATACCTTTTAATCAGCATGTCATGGGACTTTCTCCAAAATATACCACATAGTCAGACCCAACACAATCTCAACAGATACAGGAAAATTGAAACGACACCCTATAGCCTATCTGACCACTGACGATTAAAGGCAGATATCAAAGACAAAGGCAAGCTTACAACTTCCTGGAAACTGAACAATTCTGAATAAAAACTGGGTCAATACATAAGTTAAGAAAAATAAGAGACTTTCTAAAATTAAAGGAAAATGAATGCACTACATCCCCAAACTTATGGGACACAGTAAAGACAGTTTAAAGGCAAGTTCATAGCACTAAGTGCCTACATTTAGAAAAAAAAAAAGGAGAGATTTCATACTAGTAAGTTAGCAGAACATCAGAAAGCTCTAGAACATGAGAAAAAATATCATACCTAGAAGGGATAGACATCAAGAAATGATGAAACTTCAGGCTGAAATCAATAAAATGGAATCAAACAAACAACACAAAGTCAATGAAACAAAGAATTGGTTCTTAAAGAAAATTAATAAGAGGGACAAACCCTTATCTAAATTAACTAAAACGTGGTAGAGAGAGAGAATATCCAAGTTAACACTGATAGGAATTCCCACCATGCCCCATGGTCGTGCATGCCTGGCGGGACACTTAGTCATCCCTGCCTAGTCATTTCCCGGTCATACGTCCTGTGTGACCCATGCCCCATGGTTACACAGTCACGTAGTCACACGGACATGACCGGGTGATCTCTGCGCTTGGGCTTGTGTGAGCAGGTGCATCCTGGCCTTTATAAGGCGGCGCCATGTTTCCCTGGTCTCTTTCGCTCTCACATGTATCCTTCCACATGCCTGATCACATCTGTCCCTTTGTCTTGTTAAAACTCTTGTTAGTGGATTCTGTCGAGTGTTGTGACTTTTCCTTTGGGGCAAGAACGCTGCAAAAAAACCTTTCAAACACAATGAGAAAAGAATGAGAGGGGATAACAATAGACAATGAGGAAATCCAGAGAATCATGAGGGCATTCTTTAATAACCTATACTCCACCAAATTAAAAAACCTAAAAGAAATAGATAATTTCCTCAATACATACCACTTACCAAAGTTAAATCAAGATTCGATAAGCAATTTAAATAGACCTATAACCCCTGCTGAAGTAGAAGCACCAATTAAACGTCTACCAACCAAAAAAAGCCCAGATAGTTTTTCCTCAGAATTATATCAGACTTTCCAAAAAGATTTGATGCCAATACTCCTCAAATTATTCCCCAAAATAGAACAGAGAGGATATTTCCCAAATTGTTTTATGAGGCCACAGTTACACTGATTACCATACCGCATAAAGACCCAACAAAGAAAGAGAATTACAGATTAATTTCCTTTATGAGTACAGATACAAAAGTTCTCAATAAAATACTTGCAAACCAAATAAAAGAAATGTCATCCACCATGATCAAGGAAGCTTCATCCCAGAGATGCAGGGATGGTTCAACATACATAAATTGAGAAATGTAATACACCATACAAACTGAAAGACAAAAACATGTGATCACCTTATTAGATACAGAAAAGACCTTTGACAAATATTCAACACCCCTTCATGATAAAAGTGCTGGAAATATTAGGGATATCAGTGAAATACATGAACATAATATAGGCAGTGTACAGCAAGCACACAGCCAACATCAACTTAAATGGAGAGAAACTCAAAAGAATTCCACAAAAAATCAGGAACAAAACTTGGTTGTCCTCTCTATATATACCTATTCAATATTAGTATCAGGATAAGGTTGCATTAAGCTGTTGGCCAAAGTGTTCCCATGGGAATCTGAAAACAACCCAGGCTATTTCCAACCCATAGGTTGCTCTTCCTAAACTAAAGGCAACTCCCCATTATTCAATATAATACCTACACAGTTCGTTGAATATAGAGAAGTCCAACGAGTACCTACATATAGCCTTCTCTCCTGTGTGCTAGTATCTTTGGTACAGTAAGGTACCCTGTGTGGTGCCAAGGGAGAAAGAAAACACTAAGCCAGCCAAAAACCTTTTCTTCTACAATGCTATCCTGCCTGCATGATATGCTAGGGCAATGGTGGCACAAAGCTTGTGGGAGTGACCAACCAACATCTATTTGATTAAGGCCCATTTCACAAGATGGAACTAATGTCCGACACTGTGTTGGTGACCAAGAACCTGGGTCTAGATAGCACAAGGATCTAAGTTTAAAACAAAAGCAATATATTTTATTTTACTTATTGTATTTTATTTTAAAATTAAGGAAAACGAAAAATTACAAAACTTCTGCGCTATAAAATTTTAATGTAATATTATTTGCCACAGAGTACTTTTGTTGCTGTATATAACTGTCACCCCTTTAGGAAACAGATTATATAGGACAGGAATTGGTTTTTTTTTTTTTGAGTTCCACAATACTCAATTTAAGGAGAATCCTACTCTTATTATGCCATATTAACACTCTTTTAGTATGTTTTGTGAATATTTTTCATATAAAAAGTATAGCAACCATTGTAGATCACATGACTTAACTAAAAATTAAGTGAATCATTCTCTCTAGGTCAATTCTTATTTAAGGCAATATCAAATATTATAACTGCAGAAGAGTCCCAAGCCAAGACCTCTTTCTAAGAATCATCGAACCCCAAGTCCAAGATCCCAAAGATGACAGTTATTTTTTTAACCTTTGGATTTGTGTATTTTGTTTTTACAAATTTCTTTTCTCCAGTTCCCTTGCTCCATAAACCTGTTAGTTGCTATGGATATGCTGTACTGTCCAACCAAAATACTTCCTTTGACGTATCTTCCACTTGCCATCAGGAATGTGTACAACTGGAAGATGAAGAAAACTCCATTTCTCTCATTTAGCTGAATTTTAGCCGTTATTGCTACATAACCCAGGAGACAAAGAGAGTCTTTTTCCTGTGATCATAATAAGGTTAGGTCAGATTTTCCTTCACCTTTCTGTTGTTGTTTGTTAATCATACAATTTGTGCAAAACATTCTCCTAGGTATCCCCAGATACAACTTAAATTATCAATGAAATATTGTATGTGACCCCCAAACACAAAACTAAGGTTGGAATCTCAGGTAACAGAAAAAAAAATGTACACACACACACACACACACACACACACACACATATATATATATATATATATATATATATATATATATATATATATATACACACACACACAAGATCTGGCATTTTTCTAAAAAACTTAGAATTACCAAGTCAGAAGTTTTTTGATTATAAAGATATGTTATACACACCAATTACCGATGATATCTCCAGAGTGAGAGCTCTTAAGGCAATTGAGGCTTCAAGACTACTCATTTTCACCTCTTATAGATTTCAGATGCTAATCTCATCTCTTTAATATGAAAATATAGTTCAATCAATTTCAAATCCTCTAGCTTGATGAAGGGTGACATCTACATACGTCTTTGAGTATAAGAATCGGTATTTAGAGTGAAGTTGGAAATTACAATATTTTAGGACAGTGGTAGTAGTAGGGTCTCCTCTAAGGGTCCGTGACCTAACCAGCCATGGCTAGTTGCCTGGGTTTTATGGTACAAGGAATGAATTCCCACCTATTGAGTGAGAATAAGACAGCTGGTGGTTACCCCAAAATGAAATTGCCACTATTGTACTATTGGGAATGTCTTGATGGGTGGTCACTACTGTGGCTTTTTACAGCTGGGTGTGGCTATTGGATGCTGTTCTCCATGTGCAACTTACATACGACTTTCAGGTTCTCTGAGAGCTAGTTCCCATGAGGAAGCTTTTTAGTAAGTTCTTGCTCAGTTTCTCCACATTCTGTGTCCTAAACGTGGTATCTTCAGCAGTAGGGTCTTACCTTCAAGTTCTGTTAGGCAACCAAGGTTAAGTGCAATAGTACCTCACCTGTTGTCAAAGAAAATTCTTTGTGTAACAGGTGGACGACAGAAATCTACAAACTGGTCCGAACTGACTGTGGGGTTCCCAACCCCAGTTGATATATCCACAATGCTACCCTTATACCGAATGCTAAGGGGAAACCGAGAAAGAGGAGACTGAAGGACTGTAAGAGATACAGGACCAGAGTGCCTGCTCCTCCACAATACCATCTAGACATGCCAAGAAAGCTGTACCCGTGAAATCCCAGGAATATAACTTCCTAAACAAGACCAGAATAACAACAACACAAGTTGTCATTGTGGGTGGTGCAAATCTCTCAAGGCTCTGCTACTCGATGAAAAGTTATCAGCAATCAGTGGCTGTTGAGAGAGGGAGAATTAGTCTTATCCAGGGCTTGCTCTCCTAATAACGTTACTCAATCCAGAACGGTAAGCCCTAAACACTTATGCATATGAGCAATATTAAATGGGGTCAGCAAGCTGTATTTATACGTATATACATTCATATATACATGTATACATATAGATAGATAAATGTAACAATAATAATTAAACCATTACTAATGAATTTGAGGTGGAGTTGGATGGGATCACAAGAAGAGTTAGATGGCAGAGAGAGGGGGGTGGAAGTAGAGTCTTCATGATTGAAATTCTCAAAAATTAAAAAATTCAATTAATAGCTTCTCTAGATTAAACACAAGAAAAAACGCAGTGAAGAATGATAAAGAATATAAAGAAAACTGTCCAAATGGTATTGGCTAGCTGCTATATAATTACAATTACATATTAATAAGATGGAAGGTTTTCTTTGGTCATTCATGTAATGATTACATACATAAATAATCTAAGTTATCTTTCTGAGTCTGGGTTACCTCACTCAGGAGGATTTTTTCTAGATCCCTCCATTTTCCTGCAAACCTCATGATGTCATTGTTTTTCTCTGCTGAGTAGTATTCCATTGTATATATGTACCACAGTTTGTTTATCCATTCTTCGGTTGAAGGGCATCTAGGTTGTTTCCAGGTTCTGGCTATTACAAATAATGCTGATATGAACATAGCTGAGCAAGTGTCCTTGTGGTATGATTGAGCATTCCTTGGGTATATGCCCAAGAGTGGTATAGCTGGATCTTGGGGGAGATTGATTCCCAATTTTCTAAGAAAGCGCCATATTGATTTCCACAGTGGCTGTACAAGCTTGCATTCCCACCAGCAGTGGAGGAGAGTTCCCCTAGCTCCACATCCTCTCCAGCACAAGGTGTCCTCAGTGTTTTTGATCTTAGCCAATCTGACTGGCGTAAGGTGGTATCTCAGAGTTGTTTTGATTTGCATTTCCCTAATGATTAGGGATGTTGAGCAATTCCTTAAATGTCTTTCAGCCATTTGTGTTTCCTCTGCTGAGAATTCTCTGTTTAGTTCTATGGCCCATTTCTTAATTGGACTGTTGGGAATTTTGATGTTTAATTTCTTGAGTTCCCTATATATTCTGGATATCAGTCCTCTGTCAGATGTGGGGTTGGTGAAGATCTTTTCCCATTCTGTGGGCTGTCGCTTTGCCTTGTAACCCACTCATAGGAGAATACTAGTTGTGGAACAAGGATGACTGGACAGCTACTCACAACACCAGGGATGCTACCTGGATAATAGGACCCCAAGAAAGACACGGGGATCGCCCAATGACAGAGAAATGGATGAGATCTACATGAACAATCTGGACGTGAGTGGGGGTAATGAGCGAGGGGCGAGAGAAAGAGAACTTGGGGAAGCAGGAGATCCCAACTGGATCAAGAACAGAGAGGGAACATAAGGAATGTTCATGATAAATGAAGACCACATGAGAATAGGAAGAAGCAAAGAGCTGGAGAGGCCCACAGAAATCCACAAAGATGCCCCCACAATAAACTGCTGGCAATAGTCGAGAAATAGCCTGATTTGACCTACCCTGGTGATAAGATGGCCAAACACCCTAATTGTCGTGCTAGAAACCCCATCCAGTGACAGAGGGAACTAGATGCAGATATCCATGGTCAGGCCCTGGGTGGAGCTCCGGGAGTCCAATTGGCAAGAAGGAGGAGGGTTTATGTGAGCAAGAGTTGTTGGGACCAGGGATGGATGGAATACAGGGACAAATGGCCAAACGAATAGAAACACATGAACTGTGAACCAATGGCTGAGGGGCCCCCAACAGGATCAGGCCCTTTGAATGGGTGAGACAGTTGATTGGCTTGATCTGTTTAAGAGGCATCCAGGCAGTTGGACCAGGCCCTGTGCTCAGTACGTGAATTGACTGTTTGAAACCTGGGGCTTAGTAGAGACCCTTGGCTCAGCCTGGGAGGAGGGTACTAGACCTGCCTGGGCTGAGACCACCAGGTTGATCTCAATCCTTGGGGGAGTCTTTGCCCTGGAGGAGATGGAAATGGGGGGTGGGACAGGGGGAAGGGGGGCAGGGCGGGAGGAGGGAGAACGGGGGAATCTATGGCTGATATGTAAAGTTGAAGTATATTGTAAAATAAAATAAAATAAATTCCAAAAAAAAATAATAATCTAAGTTAATCTTGTGTAGAAAGGCCTAGCATCAAACACATTTTCATGTATAAAAATGAACTATCTTCACCTATTTTTCCCTACTAACCTATAGTCATGCTTCAATATTTTTTTTAATAAATTGTCACTGCTTACTAAACAGAGACATTGTTAATATCCATGTGTTAGAGGCAAATTAATAAAACGGCCTCGCAGATTACACAAAAGCAAACTAACTTCTTCAGTCGTAGTATGAAAAGGGAGGACCTGAGGAAGTGCATTTAGCACAGTGTGGAAGAATTCATCAAAGCCTTATGGAAAAAGACAGCTTTTGAGATGAGTTTTTAAGAAAACATTTTCCACTGTGCAAAGGCAAGAAGAAGAAAAGGAAACACAAAACATGCAATTTTCTGGTAAAGGAGAACTCTGCATTACATGTGATCTAAGTGGCAAAGGGCACTTGAGGACAGCCTAGGAAGACAGACTTCATCCCTTAAGAAGAAGGGGTGTGTGAATTAATTCAACCACAGAAATGAGAGGTTACCCTTTTCATACTCAGAGGGAAATGTGTAGCTCTGGTTTTCTGTGTATGTTAGGATACCAGAAAGCCACTTCCACACAGGCTTGGCACATAATGCTATAAATGTTGGAAGTGAATGGCAGGAATCATTCTTCTATGAGATAAATGAGTCAAATACAACTGAAGTTAAATTCTTTTGATTTGAGAAGTCTGTGGCAAATTTCATTTTTTTTTTTAATAACAGCACACTGGTTTTGTTCTCCATAACATATTACAACAGCTCTGATAAATAAAATATGTGACTGCAGAAGAAAGAACAATTACTGGATGAAAGTTGTTAAAGTCTAGGAAATGGGGAGCGTCATACTGGACACAGATATTCTGGAATGGATAACAATTTTTATGGGCCTAGCCCATCTAGAAGTTTTAGCAGAGTACATGGATGGTTTCATTTACAAATACAGATTTGGAAGGGACATAATAAAATTATGCCAGAACATGTTTGTGTGTGTGTGTGTGTGTGAACACAAAATTAAGAAGAATTAAGTGGATTCTCATATGTTTATGTACAGATGGCACATATATATATAATTTTTATTAAGATATATTTCCCACTTGCACACATTTGAGTATCATAAAGTTTTTTATAATATCACCATAGTAACATTTGTTTTTAAATTTTGACCATCCAAGGGCATTACAAGAAACTATGCTCTAAGAGTTTAGTTTGGGCCCAATAAGCATAATTTATAAACTGTGTGTTGGCATCATACAGAATCCAGTAACCTCTGGACAGAAATATGTAGACACTAGTATATTCATAGTCACAGAGAAGTGAGAATTCACACATAGAAAAATTAATTTAAATTGTGTTAGATATTCTGCACAAAATGTGTTTGCATGCATATGCGTAGAAGTCTGAATATATTATACTAAATTAAAATGCAATGAAAATAAAATCTTGATCCTAGTATGTATTCACACTTCTCATTGGTCACCCCTTTACCCTTGCAATTATTAAATGAAAATATTTTAAACAAATCTCATAAAATTTGATAACATAAACTTCCAAAAATAATAAGAATAGTATTGATTCTCCATGAAGAGATGAAGCTAAAATTTTATGTTATTCATGCTGGAGTATCTAAATGTCCCTGCATGTCTTACTTTTGTGGTGGCATAATTTTAAGGACATCAGCTCTGAAATTCTAATTCCTTGAAGAAGGTTTCTCTCCGAAGCATAAGGCACCACTTCAACAATAGTTACATTCTGAAAGTTTAACTAATCTTTTCACAAGGTACTGTTTTTATATATGGTGTTCTTTTTACAGCATTTTGTTTGGTTTCATTTTTCACACTCCTCCTAGACCAAAGGAAATGTACTGTCTTAAAAAGAGGTTCTCACGCAAGTAAAATAATGATTTAATTCTTCCCTTTGAAAATAAAAATAAAGATTTACTATCGAGCCTTTATCTCGGGCTTTAGAACTATTTTATCTACCACAAAAACCCCAAACAATAGCAGCCAAAAGAGAAGCACCCAAACTTAACACATTGCTCGTTACTGCAAACTTCAAGATCAAATACCATTTTACATGATAGGAAAATGTCGGAAAAGTGAGTTTGTGTTTGGCATGATTTATGCTCTGTCGAATAAGAAGGCTTATACCCGAATATGGTGTCACATCAACGAAACATTATTCCTTTGTGTTTTCGGAGAAAACCACCTGCCGAGGAAGGTGTCAGCAAGATCTCTACTGAAGGAATTGCAAAAAGCCTGTGTCACGACTGAGCAAGGGAGACTCACTGACCCTTCAACTTTGAGACATCGGGGTGGAATACCTAATGTCAGAAGCTGTCTGCACAGTCAGCTTCAGGTTATTGTAAAGAGTGTTTATATCCCAGTGTACAGGGAAGTGGGGGGAAGTAATGCTTCTGTGCACAGCCTCAGGGCAGTGGCATTTTGAATCACAGCCACAGTGAGCAGATCATCGCGGAGAAGAGAATATATTCTGAACAACACAGACACGCACTATCAGAGCAAAACAGGAGAGGTGACAGTGTTAAAAATAAAGGGAAGAGGAGGGAACAATTGGATCCACTGATTACAGTTTGCAAGAGCAAGAAACTTCTAGAAAGCCAATGCTCATTTATACAGAACTCCCTTCTAACACCCTAATTAGCTTTACTATACTTTCCCTCTATATCTTTGTATTTATCCCAGAACAACAACAACAACAAAAACCCCGTAATTAAATGGAAGGCTTTGAGATTTTTCATAATATAAACCATGCAGTGAGAAGAGGCCCATTGTCTCTTGCAGTGACTATAACACAATTATAAAGTCACCCTTAGTACTGAAAGATACACCTCTGAGCATTAAAATGAAGTAAAATCTGATTTGGTTTAGAGTTAAGCATTTTCTATATTGAGAACTGATTTATCCCTGGGTAATTGAGACATATTTGGCAGGCAACACCTTTGTAGTTTATATAAATCATTTTGACTCTTTGATAACACAGAAAAATCTATCCTAATTACTTTCCACTTTCCCTCAAATTGAAAAGCATAGTAAACATGGCACTTAAGCCTCCTGTAATAGGGATTGGGCTTTTACATCAGTCGTAACAAAATTAGATAACAGGCATTATCTTATACCATGTGTATGAAAGATAGCAAATTCTTCTTAGCTGAGGATTTAGTTCGCAAAGTTCCATCTATGTCTTTAAAGTCTCCTCTGTGATACATAAGGAACAGAACTACACAGCATTCACCATATTGCAGCCATTAAAACACCAGGCACAACACATCTCCACAACTTTCAATGACAGCACGATTGAGTATTTAAAATCCCCATGAAACAAAGTATTCACTATTATTCAGCTTGAATTCACAAAGATGCCATCCCATTTCCACAGTTAAAAACAGATTAAGTTGCATGCACGTTATCCACTCAGTAGACCCACTTCACACTTTCACGTTTCCTTCCATTATTTCTCTTTATTAAAAGTTTGACTACATATTAACTCTCTAAGCAGTGAAGCCATTTAAAGCACACTTACTTGAAAAGTGTAAAACCGGGTCCCATTGGGAAGATGCACTTTAGGGGAGCCAGAAACGGTGTTCATATCCGAGAAAATCATTTCTGATCACAGAGACAATATAATCCACAAGGAGTTACGGATGCCGAGCCGAGAGCTTAGCGTGCAGATAAATCCGTGCATGCATTGAGGGAGACTACCGGGTAAAATGAAATCTGCCCCATCCTTCTTGGATACACAGGAATAGCTTTTAAAAGCTTCCTTCTTCGTTTGACATCAAAGCTGAAAGGGCATCAGCTACTGACCTTTCGTGCAGCTAGTTCTCTAAAACGTAGTGTTTCAAAAGAAAAATAAATAAATAAATAAAAACACAGAAGGAAAGAAGCAAGAACCAACGATAAACGGAGCTTGTGCAGAATCTGGCAGTGCTGTGGACCTGCCCATCTGTTCTCAGTGATAATCACCTCCCTCCACCACAGTCTCACAGAGTGATTATGCTAAATATCCTGGTTAACCAATAACATACAGTTTCATTTCAGGGAAGCATGCACAGTGTTATTCAGAGGACCTCTTCTGACGAACGTGGAGCTTGCTTCACACGCTGCTTAAAGCTGTGTTTAGTAACTGGAGATTGTTTTTTTTTTAATCACTCTTGCTTTTTTTATAATCCTCAGTCTCTCTGGTTCCCCCAATCTTTTCAGTGCTATCAGTTTTTTGTAGAGGCTTTATAAAGTGAGAATTCTTTCAAATAGATCAAAGTAGGGTACAACTAGCTACGATGCTGGGAAGCAACAGATAAAACCCTCCAAATCTCTGTAATGCCAGGGAATATTTACTAGTAAAATTCAAATCCTTCTATCTGAACTATTAAAAAAATCACAAATGCAATATGTTTATTATCCAGTCCTTTCTACCTTAGCTCAAAAAAATAATGTTGATAACACCTAAAAAGTCACACATTTCTTTTAATTAAGCTTATTTCTTACATAAAGCAGTTAATTAATAAATGTATTTATATAAATGGGCCTTTTAATGAGAGATTCAAAAGTGTTTGTAAGCACTGAAATTATTTGTTAAACATGCTTATTTTTCTATGTCTTTAACCAGTTATTCAGTCTGTATAAAAGATCAGATTTGGATGACTCAACAACTTTTTGAGGTAAAAATAAATGTTCCATTTACACATGGTTCAAAGGTGGAGATGTCAGGGATAAAATGGTATGAGCCCAGAGACTGTCTTAGCAAAAATATCTAAGTTTCAAACAGTTATTCATCATCGAGAACTAGGAACCACCTACCTTCAAGAGATAGGGCATAAAAGAATAGTGTAGAATCATAAACTACTACCACCAGGCACACACATAATATTAGTACTGGATGGGGAGGCTGAGGCAAGAGGATGACTGTGAGTACCAGGCTATCCTAGTCTTCAATCAAGATCCGGTCTCTAAAAATTGAAATAAAACCAAGAAAGGCATCTTTAAATTATTATTTGCTTACACTCTCAACTCTGGGGAAGCAAATTGGGAAACTGGGTTTTTTATTTAGGAGGAGAAAATACCTACATTGTATAAAAAAGAATTCATTAAAGGTTTGCCAGGACTGAGGGGATGGCTCAGAGGTTAAGGCAAACACTGGGTAGCATGGGGGCAAGTTGATAATTCCAGAGGCAGAAAGTAGAGAGGAGCTGCAGAGCAAGTTAACCAGAAGACTAGCCATTATCAGGGAGCTCTAGGTTGTATTGGGAACTGCTGCCTCCATGAGAATGATAGCCATTATCAACCTCAGGCTTCCACATGCAGGGACAGATAGACACACACACACACACACACACACACACACACACACACACACTCACACAAATTTACACACACTGTACACATACAGACGTTTGCACATACATCCTACATGTGAAAATGGGGGGGGATTGCCTAGTCTTCATCAATTTTAATCATTTATTTATATTTTATAGACTCTTTTATTTCTTTTCTCCTTCACTATGTTACAATGTTATTTGGTATTTCCTATCTATCTATCTCTATTTCTTCATTTTCTGTTTAAAGTATTTCAGCTTAAATAAAATTTCAAATATTTCTTATCTCACATCAATAACTAGCAAAATGTATCTATATTACTGCAGGTAAGTTTTAAAAGCATGGCCCTCTGCATATGGGAGGAAGTTGTGTACCTTGGTCTGTTTGAGGGGCCCCTGGCAGTGGGCTCAGGATCTATACCTGGTGCATGAGCTGGCTTTCTGAAGCCTATTACCTATGGTGTGACACATTGCTTACCCTTAATGCAGGGGGGAAGGGCTTGTTCCTGCCTCAATTGAATGTACCAGGCTTTGCTGATACCCATGGGAGCCCTTACCCTTTTGGAGGAGAGGATAGGAGGTGGGGGGGGAGGTGGGGGAGCAGGAGGAGGGGTGAGAGGGGGATCTGCGGTTGGTATGTAAAATGAATTTAAAAATATCTTAAATAAAAAAGTTTTTAAAAGTTTTAAAGGCATAATTTTCAATAATTATTTAAGTGCTCATCATATCCTGGATTTTTTGTTGTTGTTGTTGTTCAGTTAATAGTTCTCCCTCTTATTTCTTACCCCTCATGGGATTCTTTCAAATGGGTTTAAGATTTAAATGTGTTTCTATAGGCTTACTGAATGTGATGATCTGGCTACATGTAAAAATGTGGATTCTTGATTCTCGGAGACTCGTGTACACAGGAACTTCCTAAACATTCACTTTGTGCTTGCCCCTCCCAAGCCAAAAATGTGAACTGAACTCACTTCTCAAGCACGAACCTGAAACGTCTTGGAGATTTAGGTTTCATGGAAAAAAATGTTCACCGAATAGAACATTACACAACAATATGTCTTTACATTATACATAATACATAGTCTTATACAATTCACGTATTTGATATGTTCTCATACATATGCCAAATTTGCAGCAACATCAAGCTATTTTACTATAGCTATAAATTTCTGAAGACTCTCAGTCCATAAAATACCTTTCTTTATTCATATTTGTTTTGGAGGAAGGGAATAGAATAGGTTATGCTTTGCTCTTCATAGAGGCATAAGAAAGAACCAATAATGACACACACTCATTGTACATTTTGGTGCTTTGTTCCAAATGTAAAGGAGTCAATGTATACAATCCTTCCTTACATCTTTTTTTTATACAGATAGTAATTTTTCATTAAAAATAGATTCTTCTCCCATATAATACATCCCAGTGACAGTTTCCCCTCTCCAAACTTCTCTCATCTTCCCCCAGCATCTCTTCCCCTCCATCCTTTCCCTCCATTTCCTCTTCAGAAAATAGCAGTCCTCCAAGAGAGAACCACCAAACACAACAAAACAATATACAACAGGACAAGGCAGAAAGCCCTCATATAGAGGCTGAACGAGGCAACCCAATAGGAGGAATGGAGTCCCAAGAGCAGGCAAAAGGGTCAGACACACACTCTCCAGCTGTTAGGAACCCAACAAAAACACCAAGCTAAAAGTCATAGCATAGGCAGGGGACCTAGTAGAGACCATTCAGGCCCCTTGGTTGTCATTTCGGTCTCTATGAGCCCATATGAGCCCTGCTTAATTGATTCAGTGGGCCATGTTCTCCTGGTGTCCTCCATCCCCTCTGACTACTACATTCTTTCCTCTTCTTCTGCAAGGTTCCCTGATCTGTGAGGTGAGGGACCCAATGGAAGCCTCCAATTTAGAGTCTCTCTCTCTGCATAATCTTAGTAATATTATCTCATTGTTCTGGAAATTGATTTGGAAACATATCATTTTTGATCTTGATAGCCTGATAGCAACAAGGAAAGTGGTGTTCTGGTCTAGACATTGCCAAGCATGTGTTTTGCCAAGGTTTTGCCCACTGTCATTGTGGAAATCGGGAGCCTTGTACAAATTCGATCATTGGGCAGGGAGAGTTTTGTTCACTAAGAAATGCATCTACTTGGCTTCTGTACAGCGTAAAGCAAACAATGAGAATGAAATTTATTCCACCACATTTATACAATTTCACCCCCAAAGGTCATCTTTCAGTTCAGGCCTAAAAAAGTATGATAGTCCTGGAGAGAATAGCCTTGAGCAGTTTCAGCACGGCTCTGAGTTCTGGGTCTCAGTCCAAGGCTGCGGTTTACAAAGAGTCAGTTTATTCTCTTCTATCAATAATGCTTAAAAGCAACGAGGTAGTACTTGTCCATCATTAAAAATACGCATGCTGAGTTTTAACTTAACAATGGATACATTCATTTTTAAAAGCTAATCTGTTATGATATTCTAAAATTAAATTCAGCAGGTGAAATAGAAACATCACTGCAATTTAATTGGCATAGTATATTTTTAGAAAAGCAAATGAAAGACAATTAGAAGCTTTTAAAATCTGAAGTCTTTTTACGCTAATTCCTTCCAATTTTCTACTCATTCACTTTGTGTTCACCAGAGATCCATGAGTAGAACTCACTTCTCAAGCACAAACCTGCTGTTTTGTGGAGAATTAGGTGTAAGAAATATACTATGGTACTGTTCAAAAATTGAAACATGCAATCATATGAGTGTTGGTTTTCATTCATTCATAAATAAAATGAATGAATTTTGGTATTTTTGTTTACAAAATAGTTCTGTTAAATAAGAGTACAGATTATAGATTTGATAATAAAAATAGTATGATTAGTCCTATAGTGTCTTTGATCAGTGACCATATAGGTAATTTATAATTGAGCTGGAAAAGAACTGTGAATTATTATGCTCAAGAACAGATATTAACAAAAGGTACCCTTGATAAGCTTGATTTGTGATCTTCCTACTCATGGCAAACACAAGATTATGTCTATGTTTGAAGAACTTTTGAATCATTTAGAAAAAGAACACACTTGTAAATCATTACTTTATGAGAATTGCATTAAGTCTGAAGGAATTCTTCATGTGAGGAAATTCACATAAGAAGAATAGATGGAACTGACTTCATAGAGGCAAATTGTGTGAAAACATGAGAGGGAGTTAATACTATCATTGAGATCTTTTATTTGGTGGGCAATAGTGGCTCATGCCCTTAACCTAGCACTAGAGAGACAGAAGCAGGCAGATCTCTGAGTTTGAGGCCAGCCTGGTTTACAGAGCAAGTTCCAGGACAGCCAGGACTACACGGAGACATCCTGTCGTGAAAAATCAAAACAAAAAAAAATTAGACCTCAGTACTATATTAATGTTATAAGTATATCTTGACCAAGGAAAAAAGTTATGATTATAACCTAAATAGAAGGCTATGAAGATTATAGACTATTATGCCTGCCTCACCCTATTTTCCTTTTCTCTTGCTTATGGTATTCATTAGTGCATAAATTAATAGCTAATAACCAAGTGTCTTTGACTACTATTGTCCCCCAGCTCTGTAGAATGCTTGTAAATAAGTAATATGATCCTTAGAGAAATTTATATTTAGTAGATCCAATAGAAACTAACAATAGACAGTTAACTAACAAAAGAATTGCAATGCAGTGTGGCAAGTATTAATCAGTGATACAACCTAAGGGATCCTAAGTGATTTGGTCTAAAAAGTAACTTTGAAGAAGGCTGCATCATAGTGGCCCCAGCAAAAGCAGAAGGCTGATGGCTTCCCAGAGAAGGATCAACATTCAAAAAGACATTGATGACATGGAGTAACTAGGAAATACAGCTGATAGTATTTCAAGACTATGTAAGAGAGATACCTGAATTAGATGTATTTTTGTGTATAAATTACCAAGTTAAGTTAGGAAAAACTTTGATCAATACTTTGTTTCTCTGCAGCCAGGTAGAAGCAGACCATTCTTGTCTGGTAAAAGATAGGAATTTAGTTGTCTGTTCATAGCTTCAATGAGTATATTTTGACATCATTACTCAGCTTGAGAAATAACATTCCAAGGTTATTTTAGAATACTAAAAAACGTAGTTTGTCTGATTACTTTCAATTTATCATAAGACCATAAAGGCATTAACTTGAACAAAATAAATATCACAGGGGCTGAGAAGATATCTCAGTGGGTATGTGCTCTTGTTCTTCAAACACTGGATACCTGTTCTTCTGCGTGAACATATGCATATACCTGCACATTCCTGTGCACTTACCATGCTTACATGTAGTAAATGTATAACACAGGTACACAGAAAGAACATACTGCACAGCAAAATGTTATGTGTAAAATAACTTGAAATGTGATCATAGTGACAGTGCTTTTGAGGCAGCATTCTATGTAGGAAATAAAAATAAAGAATCAACTACAATTGTTATAGACAGACAATTGCAAAACACATTCTGAAGATGTATGAAGTGTAGAAAATGAAGAATGTAAACTCTAGAGAGTTTAATTATAGCTTTTCCAAACACTTGGGGTTTCACATTAATCAAATGAAAAAAGAAATATTTAAAACTACAACTAAATTATACTTTCTTAGAACTTGGTAAGCAAAACCCTGAACTCCAACATCATTTCTAATGGACTCCCAGAAGTCATCTACTATGTCATTCTGCCTCTGATACTATTCCATGGCCTTCTAACATGTACGTTACAGGCTTTCATTTAGAATCAATCTTAAAATGCTTCAGAATTTGCCATTATATAGTCTGTCAATACCAAGATTCAGCTCAAAGATGTTGTATAGTACTTCAAAAAAATTTGTCCTAAGGCAGTGCTTCTCAACCTGTGGCTCATGACACCTTTGAGGGTTGACAACCCTTTCACAGGGCTCACCTAAGACCATTGGAAAACAGATATTTACATTATGATTCATAATGGTAGCAAAATTACAGTCAGGAAGCAGCAACAAAATTCATTAATGTTATGGTTGGGGGTCACCACAACATGAGGAACTATAAAGGACTGCAGCATTAGGAAGGTAGAGTACCACTGTTCTAAGTAGTTGTCAGTGATTGGGGAGACAGATCAGCAGTTAAAAGTGTGTACTGCCCAATGATGAGGCCCAGCATTCAGGTCCCAGCATCCACATTGGGTAGCTTACAAATGCCTATAGCTCTAGCTCCAAGAGATCCAGTGCCTGGCCTCTTCTGGCCTCTGCGTGTGCTGCCACATGTGTGAATACAGACAAATATACATAAATTGGATTAAATAAGTCTTTTTAAAAGTAGCTGTTAGACATATTTTGCTTCATGTAAGCAATTTGCTTTTATTGCATTCATTTATGCACATGGATATGAAGCTCAGAAGTTTGCTATGGTGATGAGAATTTTTGAAACTTAAACAACGTATTATGCAGGCTGCTCATTTTCTGTTAGTTTGTGATAAACTCCGAGTTGAAAAGAGGACATAGTAAAAGAAGAATGTGAAGGATGAAAAACTGAGAAGAGAAGGGGGATGAAAGGAAAGATAGGCATATTGCTATAATTTCCACCATAGTACTATAGGATAACAAACAAGTTTGTCAGAAAGCATTCAATTATAAGTCATGCCAGATGGAGTGAAAGTTGGGGTCCAGATGGACACTGAATGTGAGTTATTCCATGTGGACTATGATAGCTCAGTAAGTTATTGCTAGCTAGGTGTCCACTCTCCTTTGCCTCTGAGATCGTTATCCATTTCCAGATCTAAGAGTATGTATCTTTATGTTCATATCACAGTTGTAAAATAAGCAACAAAGATGGCCTTATGCTGAAACTAATCGTCCTGAATATCCCTCTTGTGGTCAACTACTAGCCAAAAATCACATTGCCTACACTCCATATGAAAGATTTATTCATTTACTAATTTCTCTACCAAATAATTATTGAGGAGCTATGAAACACATAACAGCTATAATTAAAATAGAAGTGAATAAGGAATAAGGACATAAACTCTTCATTGTATAACATGAGAATTAGAAATGTCATCCAGCATCCATGTTCAGTATTAGAAGTAAAGTCTTGGATTAAAGGGTCCCAAGAGAGACAGCTCTGTTACATAGAGACTTCCTTGAAATTTCATTGTGTGTTCTTTATAATCCATTGGGCTCATCAAGATTTGTAATCAAGGAAAAATAAATATAGTATACTGAAAAAAAAAACAACTTTATCTTCCTAGTGGGACACAAATATTGCATGTGGTGTCAGTTCACATTTTGACATTTTGTTTTTCATATAATCTGTTAGGTACATAAATGTGTGTGTGTGTGTGTGTGTGTGTGTGTGTGTGTGTGTGTGTGTATGTATGTATGTGTGTGCACATGCTCTTATCTATACATGTATACATACACACAGATGCACATATATGTCTCTAGGACAAAATTAGAAAGACCTTAAGTGCTGTCTTCTTTTTTCTTATATTTTATTTCTTACGTTTACTTAATTTTCTCATTTTCTGAACCATGTCTTCTTCAGATATTTGACATATTTTCATGCTCAAGGGTCATGAATACCTTTATGCTTAAATTATAAAAATTAAAGTATAATATTGAATATTAAGAATTTTATGTGGTTGTAATTTCTTTGGTCTGTTTCTATTTTATGGAAAATACTTTTTTTCATATAGTATATTCTTATCATGGTTTCCCCTCCCTCATCTCCTCCCAGATCCTTCTCATGCAACCAACTTCAAGTCTTTTGTCTCTCTCTTTTTTTTTGAAAACAAAAAACAAACACTCCAGAACAAAACAAAGCAATCAGAGAAAAAAAAGCAGTTGGAACATACACATGTGCACACACACATACATACACACACACACACACACACACACACACACACACACACCAAAAAAATCCAAAATTGGAAACCATAACAAGTAAACAAGAAGATAAGCAGGATTTTAAAAATGACCAAACAAAGCCGGGCGGTGGTGGCGCACGCCTTTAATCCCAGCACTCGGGAAGCAGAGCCAGGTGGATCTCTGTGAGTTCGAGGCCAGCCTGGGCTACAAAGTGAGTTCCAGGAAAGGCACAAAGCTACACAGAGAAATCCTGTCTTGAAAAAAAACAAAACAAAACAAAACAAAAACAACAACAACAACAAAAAACGACCAAACAAAGCATTATGAGACTAAACATTTCCAAAAATGTTGTGGAATATTACTTTAACAAGGCAAAAGTGTGTTACATTTGTTTGTGCTGGATTTTTTTAATGATGCAAAGATGCCTAAGGCACCTGATCGGTCTGATAAAAAGCTGAATGGTCAATAGCTAGGCAGAGGAGGGACAGGTGGGGCTGGCAGGCAGAAGGAACAAGTAAGACACAGAGAATGAAAGAAAAGTAAAAAGGCCCAAGGCAAAACACAGATGACGAGCAACAGGTTAAACTACGTTATGAGAGCTAGGAAGAAATGAGTCTAAGCTAAAGTCAAACATTTATAACTTATATTAAGTCTCCAGGTCATGATTTGGGAGCTGGTTGCTGGCCCAAAAGAAAGGCCTGTTACACAAAAATACCATTGAGTTCATTTTGTGTAGGCCATCTACTGTTGGTCACAAGGCTTGCCCTTCAGTGTTATTTGTGTATCTTATAATCTATTTAAAAAACAAAACAAAACAATTTTTCTTAGAAAATGGCAGCCAATTGGAAATAGCTTCAGGGTTAGGGATGGGGACTTGTGTCTACTTCTCCCTCTTCGTGTTGGGATCTCATCAAGCTCAGACTTCTGCATGCTGCCACTCTCTCTGAGTTCTTACCAGCTTCAGTCCTATTGTGTCTGGAAGGTACTGTTTCCTTGGTGTCTTCCATCCCCACTGGTCTGACAATCTTTCCACCTCCCCTCCCTTATAGTCTCCTGAACCTTGAGTTTGATGAAGACATCCCATTTGGTACTGAGTGTTCCAAGTCTCTCACTCACTGATCCTTAGTTTTACAGATGCTAGCTGACTTGAAGCATGCTATAATTCTATAACTTAAAATTTTATTATATTTCAAGTGCAACTCATTTTCTAAGTACTTCATCAGTTAGCTTTTATATATCTCTCATTAAAACTCCAGGATTAAAGACTTCAAGTTTCTTAATAGTAAAACCTCAATAGTCTTGAATTATGGCTTTACATATAGAGAAATATGAGGCCTACTGTATGGCATAAGAATCACATTTAAAACAATATATATTAAACTTAGGTATATACCATGTGTTTTATTATATGGTATGGCTTATTTATTTATTCACTTATTTTGAGTGGTATCAGTTATTGAGCTCAGGTATCACACATGCTAGGCAAGCATTATACCACTGACCTATATCTCTATCACTGCTTTTGCTTTTAAGAAGTTTCTAGGTTGGCTTTGGACTTACTGTTGTAGCCCAAGTAGCTCCTATACTTGAAATACTCATGTCTTGGCTTCCCAGCTTCTTGATACTAGGTTTGTACAATGAGGGTTGCCTTTGATATTAAATTTCTGACACTTTTAAAATAATTAGGCATATTCAACCCCCAAACATCTAACTTCTTCCCTGAGTAAATTTATATTTCCACATCATTCACTGTATATGTTCACCATGCTGTTATTATATTGGAGTACAGCAATCTCTAGTCTACCACATAATGTGGAGCTTTTTACAACTACAAATGCTGTTTATAGCTAATGTTTGAAATGTAATAGGTACCTCAGTGTTGAAAAGTTATGGATTCTGTGGAATTCTGAGTGTGTCACTAAGAAAGAGCAACACTCTATATATGGTATAGACCTGGCATACAATAAGCGTTTGGGAAATGTTTGAAAATCTTCTTCTGTCTATTTTCTTACTCTTTTTTTGTATTACATTTAAAATTAATTCTCCCCCTTAACTCATTTAATAGTCCTAGTGATTAAAACATATTTACCTTCAGATTCTTATAACCATTATATATTAGACCCGACATTTACAATTTTTGGTAAATACACTATTTGCTACAGAATAGGCAAGATTTTGGTGAATGAATGAAGACAAGAATAATTAAATATTGTATGAATGTTAGTCCTTATTTTAGTAAAAGAATATATTAGTTCCAATTTTTTAAAGATATTTAATAGGTTATGGTATGTATAGAAAGGCAACCATTTGCTAATCTATGTGCATCAGCATCTCTACCTGTACATTCACAGAAGTTCATTTCTCTGGACAACCACAAAGCATTGGGGAAAATGTCTCACTGCTTAAGATAAAAGAATGTTCTGTCAAGAGCAGAGGTTCTTGTCTTCTATATGTGAAACACTTCATTTGTACCATCTCCTAAGTAAGAGATGTAAATGAGGAGTAGAAGCAAAGAACCAAAGCAGTCACCAGATCCACGGAAAGGGCTTTGGATCGTTCGCAGTTGGTATGAAATATAAATCTTTGTTCATAAAGATAGCCATTGAAGTGGATGAACATTACATTCAGCATCCCATGTGTAAGGAGGATCAGAATATTATAGAAGGAAGGACCGTCTTAGCAAAACTGTGGACTAAACTAATGCCGTCCTCATGCCATTTTCTTTATTATTCTTCAGGACCTCTACAGCCACAGTTGCCATGGTAGCAAGTACATTATTTCCTGTTTAATTTTACTTTTCCCAAGAATTTTGTTCAGAAGATAAAGCCAATCACTGTCACGTTCTTTTTCAGATGAAGAATAATGACAATACATCAATAGCTGCATTGATCAAAGGACGTTGTATGCCATTGTGTTGACCTCAAAGGAATCCTCATGAAGGAATGTTTCTTCCTTTCTAATGTATGTGAAAAGTTGTTCGATTGCAATCATGCAACTTGTTTAAGATCACGTAGCTGAAAGGTTGTGAAGCTTTGTCATTTAAAACCCAGTGTATTTGATTGCAAAGTATCCTGTAAATAAAAATAAGTGCTTGGCAGTCCTTTTCTGAGAAAAAAAATGATTTGGTTGAAAATATAGGAAAAATTAGCAGATTCTTGATTAACTACTGCATATTGTATATAAAATAATTACTAAATGTCACTGATTCTAATTAAATTCTTACTTTTAGTTTATGGAATTATTCAGATTTTCTAATTCATTAGATGTGGATCGTTATGAACAAAGGAAAGAATCAGGGACTTTTGTCCTTCATAGAGATTCACATTTTCAGACTAAGCTGTGGAAGGATAAAATAAAACTGCATTCACATGAGAAAGGAGTGTTTTAGGAGAAGAGGTCTGGTCAAATCTGATTGCTCTGTTTTCTCAGTCTTTTATTTGAGATTGCTATTAATCAGTAAATAACAATGTCACAGAGGTACAGGAGTTTAAAAGTCAGAAACCACAACTGAATACAAATTGAAAACAAAAGACGGGAATAAGATCAATGAGGATATGGATCCTCGTAGAAAGGACATTTCTGAAAGGGAAGCAATGAAGACTAAACCAGCAATGAATGGTACTGAAGGAGACGAGGAGGTGGATGTATACTGGAAGCCCTTCCACTCAAGTAGAGGGTGGTACTTCAAAGCCTATCAAATGCTCCTGAGAGTACAGATGATACGGGTACTGAGAATTAGCAACAGGCTATTGAAACATACAGGTTACTCTGGAGGAGCAGGGCAGGGAAAATGAACCTGACTGACACTAATATGAAAGTAAATATTGAGAACAAACTGGAAGCAACATTTACAAAGCCTTTAATTTTTTTGTATATATATATATATATATATATATATGTGTGTGTGTGTGTGTGTGTGTGTGTGTGTGTGTGTGTGTGTGTATACATACATACATACATATGGCGGGTCTGCGTGAATGTGAGCACATGGGTGTGTATGCAGTTGTGTGTGCCCATGTGTGGGTCTGATGAGGAGAAAGATTTGACATTACATGACTTCCTCAATCACTCTACATTTTAATGTATGGAGGCAAGATGTCTCACTAATCACAGAGCTTGTCTATTTGGCTAGTTTAACTATTCAGCTTGTTCTGGGGTTCCTTGTATTCTCCTCAAGGCACTGGTATACTGATGGCCACTCTGCCTGCCCAAAATTCATGTGGGTCCTAGGGATCCAAGCCCATTTCCTCACACTTTCAGGGCAAGTGGTTTAACTCGTGGCTTAGGTCCCCAGTCACATTAAACCTTTCTGTAGCACGCGTTCTCAAAAAGAAGCCAAGAAATGGGTTCTCAAAAAGAAGCCAAGAAACGGAGGATTTCCAACAATGAAAACAGGGAAAGAAATCAGGACGTGTTCATGTGGAAAGGGAAACTTCCAGGAGAGGATGAAGAAAATGATGATAGAGGATGCAAAGAAGTGAATGTCTAGAGTAAGATCACTGAGCCGGTGAGAGGAGGAACTGCAGGTGGAGATCCCAGCTTTAGAGAGGAGACAAAGCACCATTGGGTAATAGATGGAAAAATATAGCAAGTAGCTCAGTATTTATCATTAGTAGTGGTGGTGAACTTTGTACACATTCTCAGGAACTAGGAAGCAAGGATATCAGCTATGTAAGATTGAGAGAGATTGTTTTCCATGCCTGAAGCATAAAACACTCAATTGGAGGCTTAAGGCTTATTTTCTGTCCATATCACCAGGTTACAAAAAAATAACATTTTCTAGATCATGACATGAACATTGAGAAACACTAGTCTGGTATACTTTTCTTTCAATTTTTGTATTTTCGTTAAAAGGATCTAAATTTATCTTTCCTCAATCAAATTCTGTTTTTTTGTATGATACTCACTTCTATGTCCAGGTCGTGTTATCACTTGATAAGTATATTAATTTTCAACAATTAAAGAAGAAAAGGTGAAGTACCATTTAGAAGTGAGTGGCCTCAGCACAACTTTACTGTACCCATTAACACAAAACTATTTAAAAATATATGAAATCATAACCTCTGGCCTGGAAATATAGGCACATGAAAGACTGTAATCACGTCTCAGTTGTTCAGCTTTCTTAATAAGAGGTTGTGAGACAAAATTAAGAATCTGCTATGATATGAAAAATTATAGGGCTACATAATGTATTCAAATTATCTTCCTTGTACTTGACATTCACAACATGTAAATAAATGAAGCAAACAAACATTAA
>CABHPP010149307.1:0-25302 GCA_902168425.1 Peromyscus attwateri
GGTTAGCCCTGAAAACACACACAAGTAATATTATACAGACCAAGCAGATATGAATGTGGCAACAATTAATGAAAAAGCCATAAATTTGAAAGACAGAAAGGGGTGTATGGGAGGGTTTGGAGGGAGGAAAGGGAAGGAGTAAATGATGTAATTATATTACCTCCCAAAATAAAAGAAATAATTAAAAATATGTTGATATATTTAATAAAAATTGACTTTGTAATAATTCAAAATGCGCCTCAAAGGACATTATAAGAAACCCCATATGTGATGGGAAAAATATTTTCAAGTATATGAAACTTATATCTTGACTATATAAAGGACAACTCAGTAAAATGACAGGTGATGCAATTTTGAAAGGATCCAAATTAAATACTTTTTAAAAGAGAATATACAGATAGCCGTGAACACATAAAATGATGCTGAATATCATTTAGCTGTGTAATAAATTCTGATCAAAACTACATACCTGAAAAAACAAAACAAAAAGCTACATACCTCTTCTTACCACTATAGGATAGTTCAAGTCTAAAGGGATGAAACTTTCATGGGAACATATAATAATAAAGCAACTTGGGAAAACAGTTTACAACTCTTCAGAATGTCAATTGTAGAGCTATCACACGATCCAGCAAGTTCCACTCATAGCTCTACAAGCAAGTTATAGGAAAACATGTCTCTACAAAGATCTACCTCTATGTAAGTGTTCCTGACAGCATTAGTCCTAGTCACAAAACCATGGAAACACCTCCCATCTACATGTCTGTCCACTAGTGAGTGGATATTCAAGTGCAGTATATTCATACAGTGGAATATCAAGAACCCAGTCATCAGAAGATCCACATTATGATTCCATTTGAATTAAATGACCAGATGTGGTAATTCATAGGTCAGGTATGGTCTACAGCAATAGGAAGTAGATTAATGATTGCCCAGGACTGGGGAGAAGAGAGAAATAGGGAAGGAACAGCTGCTGCCAGTGGGTATGTGGGTGTTCCTCTGGATGATAAAATGTAAAAATTGTGAAAATGGTTGTATTACTCGGTATGATATACTAAGAACCACTAAGTTGTACATTTCATTTTCTTTTATTGTGACACTGGGGATAAATCCCAGGACCTCACACATGCTACACAAGTGTTTTACTACTGAGCTACATCCCAGCTCTGAAAGACACACCTCAATGCCATGAGTTGTGTGCTATTTGAAGTCTCACTCACTAAAGCCCAAAGCAGATGACTCTGAACACCTAACCTTTGTAGATGTAATTCTTTTTTTTTTTTTTTGGTTTTTCAAGACAGGGTTTCTCTGTGTAGCTTTGCGCCTTTACTGGGACTCACTTGGTAGCCCAGGCTGGCCTCGAACTCACAGAGATCCCGCCTGGCTCTGCTGGGATTAAAGGCGTGCGCCACCACCGCCCGGTGTTGTAGATGTAATTCTAAATGGTCTTATTAAATAAGAAACACAGAGCCAAATAAAGAGTTAAAAGCCCAAGAGGTCAGAATACTAGCGAATAGCCTTTAGCTTACCAGCCGCTGCCGTCCTTCCCCTAAGAAAAGAGACCTACTTCCTGTGTGTCTGTATTTTTATTGACTTTCTGTTCTGCCTTCTCATTGGCTCTAAACCCAACCACATGACTTCTTTGTCACTGCCTGTCTATACAGATCTCCAGGTCTCTATGGTTGGTACAGAGATTAAAGGCATCTGTCTCCATGCTGGCTGTGTCCTTGAACACACTGAGATTCTGCCTGTCATGTGGTCGGGATTAAGGGCATGTGCTACCACTGCCAGACTTCTGCTAAATGGTTTGCTCTTAGCTCTGACTCCCAGGCAACTTTATTTATTAACATACAAATAAAATCACATTTCAGCACAAATAAAATATCACCATAAACCTTAATTTACTGTTCTTTTTCTGTTTGTTTGTTTGTTTTTTGAGACAGGGTTTCTCTGTGTAGCCTTGGCCCTCCTGGAACTCGCTCTATAGACCAGGCTGGCCTCGAACTCACAGAGATCTGCCTGGCTCTGCCTCCTGAGTGCTGGGATTAAAGGCGTGTGCCACCACCTCCTGGCTAGTTATTTCTATTAAAGTTAGGTATTGACATTTCAAAAAGTACCTACCTATAGGCTCACTTTATAAGATGTGGATCAAGACTTACTAAAATGTTTTAGGAAATAAAATTGTGAAAGAAATGTAAGAGTAGGCCAAAGAAAAACATTTGGCAGTTAAAAGCCGTAGAACAATGGTTCTCATTCCTTGCCCAAATATATATCATTAATTGAAGAAAAAGTCATAGAATGATAGGTTGGAAAGTTAAAGAAAAGGCAAACTATAGTAAAACATTGTCAGCAAGATCCAGTTTTATCCCAAAGGAAGATCTATGTGAATGTAAATACTCCAGGAGAGTAAATGCCCTGTGTTGTCAGAGTGTGTGCTCATTCCACTTTCCTCTCCTTGCTGCGTTCCTAACTTCTTCTGTAATGAGTATATATTACATTTCTAACATGAAATGTGGGGGGTGGGGGGGGTGGGGGGTGTTTGTTTGTTTGTTTGTTAGAACATTAGCAGAAGTGTGGAAAGAGTAATTACCTTGAATATAAATTTAGTGGAATTGGTGTTGTGGGAGACCGGTAACATCAGAAGACGCCTCAGATGCAGCTGTACGAGTGTCACTGCCTTCCTCCATCTTGTTGTGTTTGCCTTCTGTCTCTTTAGCATGAGTTCTACAAGCTTTTGAACGATGCCTGAATAGATTTGTTACAAGGATGCAACTAGAAAGTTTTTTGTGGACTTGGAATTGCTTTGTGTGAAAGCTGTCTTTTTATTCACACATCTGCATATGTAGAATCAGGCCTGTATTTGGCTTCTCATGAATGAAGAGAGCAGGGTTTGTGTCTTCTTTGAGTCAATTGTAGGAGAGTTGTTTAGATAAAACAAATCCCTATAATCTTTTTTCTAAGAGAGGTGGTAAAGGAAATTGTTTCTGTTCATCTCTATGTAAAAACAATTTATTCTTTATTCCCAGATTAGAAATGATACTTGCCAAATTTGATGAAGTACAAAATTCGGGCGGTATGATTTTGAGTGTCTGCAAAGGTAAGAGTAATTAAGTTCTTCGAGCTCTTAAACATTTCTGAGATGACTTAGTCAAGTGTTAGACACTAAGTGTGTTTTCAACCCAAGTATATTTTAAAAGTGTTGATTTTGTGGTTTGTAAACTACAGGGTGTAACAGTGGACTCTCGAATCTTGGATCTGCACCTTCTCTGAAGCTCTGGGGTCGTGAAATTTCATAATGGGACTGTAGTATAAAGGGAGAATGTTTCTGGCCTTACTTTTTGTCTTCATATTTAAAGGTTGATAACCCTCTTGTGCTTTGTTCCATGTGTGAAATGTGTTCTTATAGTTGGAGTAATTAGTTTGTCTTGCTTCCTTTAGTGGAAATTGTGGGGTCAATTGGCCTTCTTCACCAATGTCCAGATTCTGAATGACAGTATTAGAGAAGAAACAGCAGGAATTTTACTACAGTAATCACCTTTGCTTAAGTAGAATGAGGCCAAATAGATGGCATTCAGGGAGGTTTGGAATTGCTGTCTGTGTCCACAGATAAGTTGGCATTTATTTGATTTTGTGATTCCTTCCTTTTTGAAAATGTTGGTAAGTTGTGTTTTGTCTTACTGAGTAACATCTACTAGACTGTATTCATTAGCCATATTTGTGAAGAATATATTCTATTCCCAAAGATAATCATTTTTTTCCTCAAGTGGGAAAGCAGCTTCACATCAGAATGTGGGTTAGCTTGACAGAGTAAATGATGTTGGAGGAAAATCTTGTTGTATGAATTTAAAGTCATACAATAGGAAAACTAGCTCAAATGTAATTTAGGCTTTCTTCTTTTTTCCCTTGAGGTTGGGCTTTGTTGTGTTCAGGGAGTTGGGTGGAGTGACAATTAGGTGTTACGGGTCATGTGTACCTTAATCTAAACTTAGGTCTCAAGCACACAGTGACTTCATTGCTGCCATTTCCCACTCAGACAGCTGTTTCTCACATTTCTCCTCTGAATAGAAGGTGTTTAAGAACTGCATCCTAATTTGTCTAGTAGTTATCTTTGTTGGTGTCTGTAGAAACCAGAACAGCAGGAAAAGGAGGAGTTAAGTGTTTGCGACTTGGGGGTTTTCATAGCGTTCCTTGTGCTCCACACTGTTTGGTTATAACTGAGGAAGGTCTGTGGTATGTAGTATAAAATTAAAGGAGTCACTGTTTGAATGTGGATCATTTTGGAAGCATGGTTGCTCTTTTGTTTGATGAGATTATTCCTGCTACTTTGAGAAGGAGAGGCTTTTTGTTCTTCCATTTCTTTTTCTCCTTTTTCTCTCTCTGTAAATACAATAGTTTGAGGTTAGAATCTGGCTTTTTTTTTGGGGGGGGGGAGGGTGTCCCAAAGATTGTTTTGGAGATTATGATATAAATATTGCAAGTGTAGTTGAATATGAAAGTTAAAATTGTGTATAATACACAGATTGAATGTAGGAGATAGTTGAAATTTTTTGTTTTTGGTTAATTTTTTTTTGTTTTTTGAGACAGGGTTTCTCTGTGTAGCTTTGGCTGTCCTGGAACTCGCTCTGTAGACCAGCCTGTTCTCAAACTAACAAAGATTCACCTGCCTCTGCCTCCCAAGTGCAGTGCTGGGATTGAAGGTGTGTGCAACCACTGCCTGACTCAGTTAAGATGTTTTTGATGACAGCATACTTAACTCTATATCTGTGGCTCCACATTTGTGGATGCCTCACCCACAGATTCAGGAACCACATATCACATGCATGTGATGACCACCTTTATACTGAACATTGACAGATTGGGGAGCATATTATTATTACCTCAATAGTGTAGTGCAATAACTGGTTTATATTGCATTTGTTCTGAATTCTCTAGAGATGATTTAAAGCAATGAAAGGACATGTCTAGGTTATCTCAAATATATACCATTTTATATAAGAAAGACTTGAGCTTCCTTAGGTTCCTAGAACCAGTCCCCTGTTGTTACAGAGGAATGACTGTATTATGTTGTCATTGAAAATACCTTTATGAATTAGTTAACAACAGGAAACTAGAAGGAAGCCCATTTGTCATGTTGGCAAATCTTAGGGCCCAAGCTACCTCTCCTGTGATTTAATCTCTCTCTCACTGATCCAGTCCAGACCAAAGACTACCAAATTCTTTGCTGATGACTCCCAAATATAGTTCTAGCTGTTGTTCATCTCTTCTTTATACTCTACTTTTGGTAGCAATGTCTTGATGACATTGCTATTTGGATGCCTAATAGGCATTCATTTCAGGTTTATCATATCCATAAACAACCCTGTTTGTGTTACGGTTTGTGCGTTCCTGTTCTCCCCCACCCATTCCACCTTCCTCTCCTCTCCCTCCCCGCTCCCCCTCTTCCCTGTCTCCCCTCTTTTCCCCTCATCCCTTACAGGATCTCACATGGCCCTGCTAGTCTCTAACTCTGTGTAGCAGAGGATGGCCTTGGACTTTTGATCCTCCTGTCTCTACCTCGAAAATGCTAAAATTATAGGCATGCGCTGCCAGGCCTGGCTCTGTTTCTCTTCTCAGTCCTTAAATCTATTTCTTCCCCAGTTTAGCTATTTCAGTCAGTCGTACCACCAAGGTGAAACTTGACTTGATTTCCCATTCTAACTAACCGATCATTTCTACCTCTGATACATGAGCTTATGTCCTGTCAGCTTGTTTTCCCCTCACCACTATCCGTACTTGAGGTCTTCTTTAGTGCTGCCCTGGACCACTGCAGGGCCTTATGTGTCAGATAGATGCTTAGTGTGGTCATGGCACAGGGGAAAGGACAAGTATTCCTTGTTCATGAAGTTTGCATTCTTCCTGAAGACCCTGCTGCCAGGTAGGAGATCATTGAATGAAACAAAATATCTCCACTAATATTAACAAGGAAAATTATGGTGCATTTTATTCTAACTCAGGATACTTGAATAATGTTTATGTGTACAAAAACATATTAATTGGTGACTCTTGGAGAAATCCACTCCCGTGCTTTCAGATGTGTTGTCTGTCTTCCCAAGCGACTCTTTTTGTGTACTAATACTTGTGTTCAAAATCTGTATTTAAAACGTCCTCAAAGATCCCAGTTCTGCTTCATTTTATACACACACTCCACCTGATGGAACCGGCCTGAGGGAGCAGGAGCCAAGTTCAGGACTTGTCTGGGGTTGGAGCTAGAGCTCAGGGGGAATGTTCACCTATATACAGAGCTATCAGTTCAGTCCCCAGGAGTGCTAAAACAGTTCTTAATTGAGCAATGAAAATATTTTTATAGGCCCCAATAGGAAGACCAATAGTTCATGTAAAAAGCAATTTATTGAAAGTTAATTCAGCTCTTTATTTCTGTACTTTTTTTGCCCCACAGAGTTTTCAGCCCTTTGTTAGTTCTGTTTTATCACATACTCAAACTAAAAAGTAAAGTTATAGAGAACAAAACATTTTAGGGTGAAATAAATGCACACTGTGAAGATGTGTGGAAATGGGTCATTTGCACAGTAGGATGATGACCCCCTGAAGATGCTACCCCTTCTTTCTCACGTGATGTTCCTACCCAAGGGAAATTATCTTGGCTTCTTCAGATATGGTATGCTGTGGGATGTTCTGTATGGCAAATGTGTTGCTAATAAAGCACTGATTGGCCAGTGGCTAGGCAGGAAGTAAGCGGGACTAACAGAGAGAATTAAAAGAGCAGGAAGGCAGAAGGAGACTGCCTGCCTGCCTGCCTGCCTGCCTGCCAGCCAGCCACCGCCAGGACAAGCAGCATGTAAAGATGCCGGTAAGCCACGAGCCATGTGGCAAGATATAGATTTATGAAAATGGATAACTTAAGATATAAGGACAGTTAGCAAGAAGCCTGCCACGGCCATACAGTTTATAAGCAATAGAAGTCTCTGTGTTTCCTTGGTTGGGTCTGAGCGGCTGTGGGACTGGCAGGTGAAAGAGATTTATCCTGACTGTGGGCCAGGCAGGAAAACTCTAGCTACAATGGTATGAGTTTTAAGTTTGTTCCACGTGGTTGTCTGTGACCAGAAACTATTATGGCAAATAATACTGTTTCATGTCTTTGCCTGAGACTGTAATAATGGAACAGTGCATCTTACACTATAATGATTTAGAGTGTTTGTGGTGAAAAATATAAACTGTAAAACCCAGGGGATTTGTTGTAAAGGTGGTATAACCTTTTTAAGAGTTATCATATGAACGGTCATTATGTAAAGAAAATAGAATACTGAAATGATAAGTAATTCAGTGATGTTAATTCAGCCTCTCTTGATACATATTTCAGTTGAGACCTGATACATAGAATAACCAGCCAAGGAGTAATTGTAAGGAAAACATTTTGGCCAGAAGAAAATAGTGACTATGAAAGCTCAGAGGTGAGGGCTGGAGAGATGACTCAGCCATTAAAGGCTAGTCTCACACCCAAAAATGAAAGCCCAGAGGTGAACAGGACTTGGTTATTTGAAGAACACAGAGAGACCAGGGCTGCCTGGAGCCCAGTCAGCAGGAAGGAGACAGGGTCTGAGGAGTGTTGAACAAGTGAGCAGAACTATGCTCCAAGCGTCCAAAAGGTCAGGAGAACTTTTGATAGGTCCTAGAGGTGGGAGCCATGAAGAGTTTTGGTCTAGAGAAGGCCATGTACTTGGGGTGGGTGACATGGAGTAACACTGTCTTCTTGGCTTGGCTGTTCAGAGAAAGCCTGTTTCTGTTGCTCTTCTCAGGGGTCCTGGTGCATACATAGCTGTACATAATGCTTTTGTCTCTGGTTTCTTTCATAATTGCCATTGCAATACTCTTGAAGCTCTGATTAAATTCTTTGACATTAGTTTTAAAAGCACTAGTTGAGCAGAGTCAAGAACACTAAATTAAATCATCAGATTTGACCATATAATCATTTGGTTTAGGAAATGATGAGAAATACACATTTGTTTTTCCTGAGCATTTTAAGAAGCTGGACTTTAATTTTCATGTTACAAAAGCAAGTTGGTAAAGTCCCTAAGTGCAGCAGAATTAGCTCAGTTATTAGAAAGAAAATGGAATTAAAACTAAGCATATTGTGGCTAGAAGCAGCCAACACCAGCCCAAGATGAAAAGACTGCAAGTTGGGGTCTCCTGTGATTGCGATAGGGCCTGGGGTCGGTGTGGGGCTTTCTAGACAATCTTCTATGCTAACAGAGATGTAAACAGTATTGGTGGCTGCAGCTGTTCTGTTTTTCCCCTTTCATTGTGAAAACACTGTATAATTTGTCTGATGTGCTTGTAGGACCAAGTTACAGTTTGGCTTATAATCACGGTAATTTCCAGTTTTTCTGTTTGAGACAGTTGCCAGGAGGAGAATTATTTACCTTAGAGGCTGGCAGTAAAGTAACATAGGAGCTCGGCTTTAGGCTGTAAAATTACCTTGGTATTCAGCTTATATGAGTCAGGACCGTAACTTCAGCTGGTTCTGTGTATTTCCATAGCATGCTCTTTGATGGCGAGAAGCTCCTTTCTTAGGTTGATTGAATAACACATCTCTGTGCGGCCATGAGCCCCAGGGCCTTCTCAGAGCTGGATATTGTAGTGATGGCCGTGCAGCCTGGAGAGAGGGTGCTGAGCTCCCCTGCAGCTGCGCACTGGCTAGTTCTGTCTCCACCAGAAGCAAGCTTTGTTCCGTGTGGCCCTGCTGTCCGTGCACAGAGCTGCCTTTGATGGGCTGTCTTTGACGTGATTTGTTTACGGCAGCCAGAATGCTTCCTGCATAATGAGAGCAGTTAATCATGGAAACTGGGCTATTCCTGTTTGTGCACTTCTAGCGGTCTTCTGTTGTAAATATTAAAAGGTAATGACAAAAGGATGAAAACCTTTCCTAAAAGGCGCAAACCAGCTAATCCATCAGATCATGTGATTGCTACTGATTACATGGATATCTTTAGGGAAGCAGAAAATGATTGCTGAACACATGCCTTGTGTTTTGATGATTGCATTAAAAGTCCCCTCGTGGGATGACATTTATTGGCTCCCAGAGCTTTTCTTAGATTAAATTTCAGACATCCGGTACAAGGAGAAACATCACAACGTGTATCTAACAGCATATGTGCAGTTAAAGAATAATTTTGATCAAGCCCTGCTAGGCTTTGCTAAAAAAAAAACCGAGGGTTTTCAGCAAGACCCCAGACTTTTATTTTGAAGTGGAGTAGCAGCTGTTGGCTATTGCGGTGCAGAGCTGCAGCGCGGCCTGGGTCACACAGTGCTCCCGGTGCCTGTAGGCTGCAGGCCGAGACCGTGGCGCAGGCACTGAGCTACACTTATTTTGCTGTGATATTTGACCTCTTGGTTTGAAAGCGCTCCCTGGACCATCTGAATGGCTATGGGAGATGGTGAGTATGATTTATTTCTCTTGTTGTGCTGGGTCCTACACTTGGTTTTAAGGTGGTGGTTGTTTGCTATGTAAGAAAGACATTTCTCCCTAAAGAATGACGGACATGTACGTGTTGTGTATGGTAGGGTATCTATGCGTGTGTGTGCCTTTTTTCACTTGATGTGCCACTGTGGGGTCTGGTGAACATCAGGGGAAATTTACCTTGCAACCCAAGCACGGCTTCTTCAGGCTTCGGTATTGGTTATGAAGGGATAGGGGAAGGGTCACAAAATGTGTCCAGAAGCTCTGGAGGGGGATATGGCCTTTGGAGTAATGGCAGATTTAGGCAGGGAGGTTTGATGAGCCAGCTTGACATCCTTCCTGCTGTATTTGACAGAATTTAAATTCTGTGGTAATAAAATACTTAGAGAAGCAAAATGGCTTGCCATGGATACTACATTAATTAGCATGCCTGAGATTTGTCAGTAAACATCCTTGAAGAAATTTATATAGGACATAATTTGATCACAAATTATCTTTTGGTGTTTTGGTAAGGATAATTTTAAAAACACCTATTTCTAGAGTGTTTTATACTTTTCAAAGGCACTTTGATATACTTTATATACACTAACTCCTCAGGTACAAATGACTGGTGAAGTACACAGATATTTGGTGTTTCCATTTCACAGATTAGGAAACTGAGACCAGCTTGCTGAAAGGTGTGTTCCAGGTCCAGGTGCAGAAAGCAAGCGAGGCTGAATCTACAGCCCGAGATGTGCATCTGCTATTGTCCTTCATAACCCTGACTATTTGAGCCTTCCCCTTGTTACTAACCCTTTTATTAAGATGTTTGGACGTGTGTTTCATAGTCAGTGTCAGAGATGTATACAGAGGGAGTGTAAGGGTTCTACAGTGTTTTGCCGTGTGTGTGTGTGTGTGTGTGTGTGTGTGTGTGTGTGTGTGTGTTTAGGTAGGTTCTTAAGGACCTCTGCTTGGATTTGTAGGTTTTAAGCCTTAATAGTGTCAGCCTTCCTATGACTAAATCATAACCTCTGTCTGAGAGTTGGTCCTCTTGGTGCTATTAGGAATAGATTGCAAACTCACCGAGTTGCTGTTATTGATAGTCATTTAAAATACTTACGTACATTTAAATAAAAGTCTGATAGTAGATTGTTTTACATTTTGTTATGAGTGATTCTGAGAATTTATGTAACTTTTATATGACCCCATATAAATAAATTGAATACACTTCATTAATTTTTAAGGTAAAAAATATCAAATTAATTTCTCAGATACTTAAGAGCATTGCCAAGTTTCTTAGGAAGATAAAACAAAACAAAAATGCTTAATTTTTAGGCAACTAAATGTTGCATTTGCTTTGACTTATATATAGTTTTTTTTGTTGTTGTTGTTGTTGTTTTAATTCTAAGTTCTTTGGCCATCCATGTTTCTTTACTTGGTTTTTATTTTCCAAATAATACATTCAGACAGTTTAGGAATGTATTGATTTTTTTTTTTTTAATTCAAAGTAATGACCTCTTGTAAAACTTAGAGGGTAACCTTCCAACTAGTTCTCTTCCTTAAAATAGTAACACTTTTGTTGGATTAAAATATGCCTTTTTAAAAAATCCTTAGAAGTCTGAATAATAAAGCCATGTGTATACCTGCAGGCTGTCAGGATGAGCAGTCTTAATGTTTGGTATTGCTACTCTGCACATGAGTTTCTCTTGCATACAATTTGTGCGTCCACACACCATGTACCATCTCACGTGAATGTGTGTAGCAAGTGCACTGCACTATTCCTAACCTATTTACTCATTTAAAATTTTAGCTGTGGACTTATTATGTAAATATCATCTTTTTAAAATTGAAATGATCATAATGCTAAAATCCCTTAAACTTGTTTATATTTTATGCATGCTTTTTCATGCCTTGTATTGTGTTTTAACAAACCTTCCTTCAAACATTTTGTGTTGATTGCTGTTTATTTACTTTAGGGGAGGAGACTATTGGGGATGGAACCCAGGGCCTCGCTTACTCTGACCAGTTATTTTACCATTTAACTGTTTCCCCTGAAAGCAGTCATTCTGAATATATTTTCAACATTTGCTATGTCTGCTCAGTAACACATGAAGTGTTTTAATACCATGCCATCATGTGTGACTCTGCCTTATTTGTTTAAACTGTTGCATAGCCTTCCATTGTATAGATATTGTATAACCATTTTGTCTTCTGTGAAAGTTTACATTCTTTGCCACATATAATTTTTCCTAAATTGTTCTGGAAAAAGCTCTTTTGTACAGGCTGTTTATGTGAATACAGACACATGCATTTTTCAAAATACTATGTAAGTAGCATTTTAGGACCAAAAATTTCACTTTAAGTTGTGATAGCTGTAACTATACTCCAGAAATACTTTATTATATACATTCTCAACAGTAATACTTACTAACCAACATTTTTTTCAGCTTTTTTTTTTTTTCAAATTTATTTATTTTTATGTGCATTGATGTTTTGCCTGTATGTATGTCTGTGTGAGGATGCCAGATCCCCTGGAACTGGAGCTACAGAGAATTGTGAGCTGCCATGTGGATGCTGGGAAATGAACCCGGGTCCTTTGGAAGAACAGCCAGTGCTCTTAACCACTGAGCCATCTCTCCAGCCCCTCTTTTCAGTTCTTGATATTATTGTTTAAATCATATCAGTAAAAATTATTGACATTATCAACATGGCTGCTTTCTGATAACACTAGTCATCTTCATATGACATGTGTGTGTGTGTGCGCGTGTACGTGTGCGTGTGTGTGTGCGCGCGTGTGCGCGTGCGTGTGCGTGTGTGTGTGTGTGTGTGTGTGTGTGTGTGTGTGTGTGTGTGTGTGTTCTGGGAGTTGTCATTTGGCTTGCTTTATTTATTTGTGCAGGTCTGTTTACCTGTGCAGGTAGATGTGGAGGCCAGAGGTTGACACTGGTGCCTTCTTCCTTTGCTCTTGCTTACTTTCTGAGACAGGATTTCTCACTGAACCTGGAGCCTACTGTTTGAGCTAGACTGACTGGCCAGCAGGCCCCTGGGATCTATCTGTTGAGTCGCCCGCCCGCCCGGGGGTAGGAGTGAGGTTTAGGTACGGTTGGTGTTTTTAGTAAGCACTTCCTTTATAAACTGAGCCGTCTTTCCAGTCTGCCTTTTGGCATCTTTGGCCAAATCATTTGACTTTTTCTTTGTTTATAGCTGATCTTTAGGTATTTCAGTTATGTCATTGGCAGTTTTGTTTATTCCAAGGTCAGCTCAGATTTATGAGATCCTGGGATGACTTGTTGCTTGGTGAGTCCTTGAGGGTTCTGGGGTGGCTTAATGCTTGGTGAGTTCTTTTTTTTTTTGTTTTTTCCTTGGTTTTTCTAGACAGGGTTTCTCCGTGTAGTTTTGGTGCCTGTCCTGGAACTCATGCTGTAGACCAGGCTGGCCTCAAACTCACAGAGATCCGCCTGGTTCTGCCTCCCGAGTGCTGGGATTAAAGGCGTGCGCCACCACCGCCCACCACTTGGTGAGTTCTTGAGGGTAGCTTTTGGATGCTTTTAACTTCAGTTGCTCCATTCTTATTCCAAAGCATAAAACCAAACATCTGAGTAATTGTATAATATTATGCTCTCAGCAGTCAAATCAGAGAGGGTTAATTAAAAACCTGTAGGATTATTATGTGGTGCTGAGGCCTGCAATGTGCCACAGAGGCATGAGGAAGGAATTTGGCCTTTTGTTGTTCCTGCAGAGTGGCAGGAAAGAAATAAGGTTTTGTTATAAATGGACTGTTCCTAAATTTTTAACATTCAATACAGTCTATTAAAAAATTAATGTTTTAAGAATATATGCAACTGGACCAGGCATGGTGGCAAACTCCCTTAATCTCAGCACTCAGGGAGAAGCAGGGAGAGCTTTGTGAGTTCAAGGCCAGCTTGGTCTATATAATGAGTTCTAAGCTATCTAGGGCTACATAGTGAGATCCCGTCTTTAAAGAAAATAATCGTGAATTTTTAGGGATCACTCTTCTGTGAGATCCTTTTGCTTCTAGGACCACTTCAGACTTACCTAAACTTAGTTAAAGAGGAGTGGACCACTAGCAAGAAATTACTGCTGGAACGATCCCCTCCCAGGCTCCTGAACAGTCTTTATGACACACTGGGATTATATGATGTAAATCACAGAACGAAACCTGCCTTTTCACTTCCTGACGTAAGGACAGTGTTTTCTACTAAAATCAATGACAGGATTAAAAAAAAAAAGCATATGGAGAGAAATAAATTACAAGGAACAAAAGAGTAGGTGTTATTGAGAATCATGAAAGCCAGCGGTGCACATAACAGTCCAAGAAGAGGTGATGTTTCAGGAAGTATTCAAAAGCCTGAAGAGACTGATAGTCACTTGAAGCAGTCAAATGTCTCTCTTATTCTACTGATTGAATTTTCTATTCTATCAAAGCCCTTGAAAAATTGCATTAGCATTAATGCAAGACAGAAGACAGTAAATAACTAAGATTGAAACTAGCCAGTGGCTGAAAATAAAGCAAGCTTATAGTAGCCACTGCCAGCCTTAGCCAGCCACCTTTGGTGCAGCTCTGGGAGGGAGGGACCTTTAAACAGATCGAAGTCTTCCTGAGGCAGCCCATTTACCTGCGGGGTGCAGAGTGTTGGGTGTCAGTAGCCACGTATCTTCAAACCTGGTGTCAGTAATGAATTGGTAAACCTCTTTAAAGGTTACAGCTTTTCTTTGTTACAGTTTGATGTTCTTACCAGTTGCTGGCTTGAAAATTTAAGTGACAGATTTCTGTACAATTTCTAACTTTTATGAAACCTCGTTTATTATTTACCTTGGTATATTTCATGACATTATTTAATGTTATAAATTGTTAATTTTATTGTTCAAATTGTGATTATCTCTTGGTTGAATCATTGAAGGTCTTGAATCTTTAAAGATAACCTTCCCACATTATTCAAAGGGGAAAAAACCCAGCAAAGTCTTTAAATATATATTTTAAATTGTTCAATTATATCTTAAAATTATTAGAAGTTTCAACTTCTAGTAATTTTAGTGAAAATTTATTTTTAAGCTAAAGACAAATTTTAAAAATAATTTTTTTTTTTGAGACAAGGTTTCTTTGTATAGACTTGGCTACCTTGGAACTAGATCTGTAGACTAGGCTGGCCGCAAACTCACAGAGATCCGTCTGCCTCTGCCTCCCGAGTTCTGGGATTAAAGGCGTGCACCACCACTGCCTGTCTAAGAAGTTTTTTACCAGCTTTTATTTCTGAAGATTTTCTACTTTAGCTGTGGAAAGCTTTCTATTGTATGATGATGATGATGATGATGATGATGATGATGATGATGATGATGATAATTGTTATTATATTTATGTATATGTTGTGCATGGGTGTGAGCACATGCATTTAAGTGTGCATGCCCTATTGTGACATGACCAGAGGTCACTGTTGAGTGTCTTTCTCTGTTGCTCTCCATCTTACTTTTCTCTCACTTAACTTGGAACTCACTATTTTGGATAGGCTGACCTGTGAGCTCCAGAGATACCCGTCCTTACCTGGGGTTACTGAAGCTGCCATCGTATCCAGCTGTGTACATGGCTCCTGGGAATTTGAACTGAGGTCTTCGTGCTTATACAGAAAGTACTTTTCCACTGAGTGTTTCTCTCTAACTCCCTCTTCTGTTACTTTTCTTAAAATTATGTCTCACCCATTTGTTTGCTTCTGCCTCTCCTTGCAGAATAGTTATTAGTTATGAGTTAGAATTATTAGGTTGTTCCACTGTGTCTTTAATGCATTTTGTTTCATCTTTCTCTTTTACTGTGTATCCTGAGAAACATGGTTTTATCAGCCAAACCTTTAACCTTGGCAAACAAAAGTTTAAATGGTCCCAAGAACTTTCCTTTTCCAGTAGTTCCTTTTTCATAAGGTGTGTGTGTGTGTGTGTGTGTGTGTGTGTGTGTGTGTGTGTGTATCTGGTTTTTTTATTTGTCTCTGTGTGTGTCTGTATATATACATACACCCTACACATTCATGCAGGCTTGTGTGTACCCTCCATGTGGGTGTGGGGTGTGGAGCTTCTGAGTTGCGGGTTTAAGGATGAAACCATTCCATAGATTTTTCATTTGCTCCTAGTATTCATTTCTGTTGTAGGCACTGTCACTTCTCTGTCATTCTGCAAGGTAGATCATCGTTATGCTGTGGCAGTTAGGTTCTTGGAATTCTGATTTGTAGCTGAACAGACCCAAAGAAGTAATCCCAACACATGGAGGTGGAGGCAGGAGGACAGTTCCAAATTCAAGGCCAGCCTGGATTCCATAGCAAGACCCTGTCTTGGGGTGGGGAAAAAATCCAAGTTGCAACTTTGACATAGTATTCTCCCCCGTAGTCATCCATCCCTGTTACTGGCATCTTGTAAGAAAATACTGACGTTCTTTAGGGGCTTACCCACATACTCTGCCCTTTGTTTACATGTTCACTCTTAACAGTGTGGCTTATAGTATTGGGTTCTGTTGTATGGACTTTGAAAATAAAGTAATTCAAATTATAATTTTTAATAATTTCAGTGTTTAAGTCTTAGTTGCTTTGTAATTTTTTTTTTCAGTTTTTTACACTAGGGTTCAAGTTAAGCTCCCCACTGTTGTTGACTAACACATTTCTTAGCAGTAGAGCCGGTCTCTCTTTTTGACGTTTATTTGGCATCTGTCAGGTGAGTATTTTCCATACTGTAGCTTGGTAGTTGCCTTATACTAGTGCTTTTCTTGATTACTTTTGTTTAATCTTTTGTTCATGTGTTTGGCTTTTTGGAAGTCTCATGCAGTTGAGGATGATCTTGAAATCCTGATCCTCCTGCCTTCTCTTAAGTGCTGGGATCTCAGGCATGTACTATCACACCTGTATTTGTATCTACTGTATTTCTTGAAGATTGAAAATGCTTCAGATGGCTTGATCAAAACCAAGTCTGATTTGGGTGTTTTGTTTCGTTGATACAGATTTTTCAAAAGTACTGTTTCGTGTGGCTGTGGTGGTTTGAATGAAAATGGCCTCCATACACTTATATATTTGAATGTTTGGTCCCTACTTGGTGGAACTGTTTTGGGAAGGATTAGGAGGTATGGCACCAGATCCAGACTTGGGTTTCTGTCAGAAGATGTACAATATCTGGTTGTCTTTGTGTTATTAATATCAAGCATTGTATCTAGTTATTGACCAAATCCATCCTTTATATAGCTCCCTTTGTGTTTATTCTTTCATATTCTTTTGATCCAAATTCTTTGTAGGATATCACATTGTCTACCTTGTGGTTTGAAAGGAGGTCAAGAATATAAACAGAGAGACCAGTAAAGCAGCTGGTACAGTGCTGTAGACGGGGTGGTGCAGGTCTGGCTTCGGATTAGGAGTGGCAGCAGAAGTAATGAGAAATAGGTGGGCTTCCAGTGCTGCTGGGAGTTACATAGGACGAGAACTGTTGGTGGATGGTAGATGTGGGCATGGGAGAATGCATAGGGTGCATTTCCACATTTTGAGCTTGAGTAGCAGGGATAGTGATGTCATTTATCACACTGATGTGGGAAGACTTAAAAATAGTGTTGGTGTAGTCATCTGTGTTAAACTGAAGACGCTTTTGATATCTCCATAGGGGATGATTTCCTCAGAGGACAGGTCAAAGATAGTTGGATATATAGATTTGGAACTCAGATATTCTAGGCCAGAGGTGAGCACTGGAAATTTGTCAACATTTTGAGGATACTTAACATGGAGAATCGATGAAATGCTTTAGAAAAGATGTGGAGTAGAGAGAAGATTTTTGGGCATGGTGGCTGGGTTAAACAAGAATTACCACCAGAAAGGACTGAGTAGGTGGAACCTGTGGAGACAGACAGAGGAGAAGTAATAGAGCATCCCGTGAGATTCCTTAGACATGAGTGGTGGTTATAAGGTTTCTTGTTTACTAACCTGTTGATAATTTAGCCATTAAGTAAGGACCATGCTCACTGGTCCTCATTGGCTATGCAAGAGTATAACAGCCCAGAAACCCAAAGTCCTGTTGCTTGTTTTAATTAGAATAAGGAAGGATATAGCTTCAAGTGAAAGAGGAACTGTGGTATGTGAAACTAGTTAGTATGAAGGAGAGTGTATTTTATGTGTTTAATCCCTGGTACTAGGGTTCTTATTGAACTAGTTGATTGACTGAAGAAAACCTGCACAAAATTAATACTGTGAGACCTGTGTGTGAGTTTTGGCTTGCTCTTTTTGCCCCGTGAGATGGAACAACTTTTTGTGTTTTTTGTCTCTCTTAGATACAGTTACTTTGGAGTACATGTATCCTAAACATGAAGCAGAAAGTTTAAAAACCATTTGAAATTGTGGCCTGCCTTCAATAAAAAAGAAAAAATGGTGTGTGTGTGTGTGTGTGTGTGTGTGTGTGTGTGTGTGTGTGTTTGATTAAAATTACAGAAACTCATAAATCCTTATTGGAAAACCTGGGAAAACAGGTGTCATGGCATACACCTGTAATTACAGGATGTGGGAGATGGAGGCAGGAGGTTACAAATTTGAAGGCAACCTGGGATATGAAGAAGAAACCTTGAGGGGACCAGTCATCCTCTTTCATATACTAAGTAGCAACTCCTGCCAGGCCTAAGGCAGTAGTGCCCTATAATCATGCATGTTGTTCATTTTTGTTAATGTGTGCAGGTTTATACTGAGTGGAATAAAAAGAACAAATAGACTCATGTTTGTCTCATTATGTCTTGCCATAAACTGAGTTTAGGTTAGTTCAGATTTTGCCACCAAATGAATTTAAGACAAATCCTGGGCAGCAGCTGAGATGTCTGGAAGGCTTGACTCAAGAACTCTCAATCTTGATAATTACAGATAGAATGCTTAAAACTACAAGAACAGAATTTCAGGAGATAAAATACTGTATCCAGTAATTCATTGTGGTGGAAGCAAAGTCAGTGTTCCAGAAAGTTTTTCCAAACAAGGGCAGTTGTGTGTGGATGATGAAACCACATTGGTATGGTGCTATCCCAGATATTTACCTTTAAAATCTCTGGCTTTGGAAAAACTGAGGAAATTGCAGCAAGTAGCTGTAGCTGAAGTTTTTCTGGGCCTGCCTGGCTCACGGTCAGGCCAAATCTCTGTCACCTGCCAGTCCTGCAGCCATTCAGACCCAACCAAGTAAGCACACAGAGACATATATTGCTTACAAACTTTATGGCTGTGGCAGGCTTCTAGCTAGCTGTTCTTATATCTTAAATTAACCCATTTCTATTAATCTATAAGTTGCCACGTTGGCTTACCAGTATCTTAACATCTTCTCATGGTGGCGTCTGGCGGCGGCTCTCTGCCTCAGCCTTCCACTTCCCAGAATTTTCCTCTGCTTGTCTCACCTATACTTCCTGCCTGGCTACTGGCCAATCAGTGTTTTATTTATTAACCAATCAGAGCAACACATTAAACATACAGAACATCCCACAGCAAGTAGCACTGGAGATACATATACACACACACACACACACACACACACACACACACACACACCACCTTTACTTTTTATTTTATTTTATTTTATTTTGAGTTATGGGTGTTTTGCCTGCATGTATGTCTGTGCACCATGTGCATACAGTGCCTGTTAAGGCCAGAAGAGGCCATCAGATCCCAGGAACTGGAGTTACAGGTGATTGTGAGCTGCTGTGTGGGTGCTGTGAATGGAATCCTGGTCCTTCAGAAACACAGCAGTGCTCTTAACTGCTGAGCCATCTCTCTAGCCCCACCACAGAGTATATTTTGCCAATAAAACGTGATAAGAAAATAACAGTAATAAACAGCCTACTGACCAATAGTTTAACACTCAGAGAACAATTCTCCCTTACTTACTATTTAATAACAACTAGAAAATATTCTATATTTGTATGCTGAAAGTATTTGTCAGTAAAACTGAGCATTTGTATCAAGAGTTTTAAAACATCAAAGACTGATGAAACTTGTCTTCAAACGCTGTTTGTGTTACACAGAGGTAGCTAAACTTTGATCCAAATTTTGTGTTTGTTTTTTTTAAGGTTGTTTACAGTTGTGAAGTATTCACCCTTCCCATTGCTATCAGTTTTATGTAGCTAACAGAGACGAAATGCACCTTTAATATGTATAGGTCTTTTTTACATGTCTATTAAAAACCTAAACTTGAAGGTAGATTCCAATTCATGCATAATATTCTGCCTCCCAAGTTCTGGGATTAAAGGTGTGCACCACCACCACCCATCTCAAAGCAAATTTTTGAAACCAATTTTATGTATCATATGTTTAGTGCTTTCTAGCTTGACCAGTAATGTTCCCACAGTAATGTCAGAACTGGTTTCGATACAAATTTGATGATTAAGAAACTCACTCTGGCAAGTAGTAGTGGTGAATGCCTTTAATCCCAGTGCTTGGGAAGCAGAGGCAGGTGGAGTTTGAGGCCAGCCTGGTCTGCAGAACGAGTTCCAGAACAGCCAGGGCTACACAGAGAAACCCTGTCTCGAAAAACCAAAAAAAAAGAAAAAAAGAAAACTTCACTCTTGAGGCAAAAACAGGTAGATATCTATGAGGAGTTCCACCAGTTTTGTTTATATAGTGAGTTCCAAGCCAACCAAGTCTACATAGTGAGACACTGTCTCCAAAACCCAAAGAGAAAAGAAACCCTTCACCTATTCTGTAGTCTACTAAGCTTTTAATTATGTTAATTTTAAGAACTGAAGAATTACCTGGCTGTCTTTTTTCATCCCATACCAAACATAGTTAAAAACATCTGTTATACCCATATAACCCTAAGTAACATGGACTTGAAGGAGTCCATGCAAGAAATATGAATGTTAATTTTAGAGGTTTAAATCCTTGAAAAGACTGGCTGAGTCTGCGAGTGCTAGACAGGAAATTGAAGTTTTCCTAAAAGACATAAAATAAATGGTGTTCTACTGAAGAAAATGAAAAGACCATACAAAGCCTGCTTTTCTGAGCTCTTTTGACTTTGGGCATAGGAGTGGAATTGTGGGCCAGCAGCACAGTGCTCCCACAACCTCGACACATGCTCTTCAAGATGGCAAAGGCAGGCTGAGCTTCCTTCTGTACTTGGTCTGGTTCTCTTCCTTCCTCCTCTCCTATATTTCTTTTTTTCCAGTTTCCTCCATTCCCTCTTGGAGTTTATCCCTTCCTTCTCTTCTTCATCCTCTTCTGTTTGCATCTCTTTCTCTTTCTGCCCCCACCCAGATAGAAGAACAATTCAGTTTATTGTTTTCCTAAATCTTGTCCAGGCCACACAGCCTAATAGCTACTAAACAATTCATTTTTCTTGCACTTTGGTTCAGCTAGTGTGGGGGATTAATTTGCTTTTATTTATTTTTTATGAAGCCTTCAAGGAATTTAAGAGTTTTTGGGTTTAGTTTGTTGTTATTGGATTTTTTGTTTTGATTTTTGTTGTTGTTTTTACTTTTAAGATTATTTTATTATGCAGTATAGTAACCATAGCAGAGGCATGCACTAAGTACAAATTTCTGTATACCTACTTCCTAGATTTGTGAAATGATCATGCTTTGCCACAGTTAATGTAAGTTTTTTTTTTAGAAATAAAACTTTATTGCTATTTCTAGTCTATTCATCCTTCTTCTCTCTCATTTAAGTAATAAAGCACAAACTAGTGTTGCTTATTTGTGAATGCATCTAATATAATAAGTTGGATAAGGAGCTTCTTGTAACTAGAGAATTGACATTTTAAAAAAGAATTTACTCAAAACTTGTGGAACCAGACCTGAGACTCCAGAACAGGCGCCTTCCAATTCCCTTCTCGTCTCAGCCACTTCCTCCATGACCTCTCCATTCTCATGTCTTCCCTCTCCCCCCTTCTCTGTTTTGGTCACCTCTTCCTCTTCCATCTTTGTTGACTGTCCTATTCCATGTCTTTACCTTTTTAATCTTCCTCATATGGAGAGCACCGCAGCCCACTCAGCTCTCGCTTCCTACCCTCTAGTCCTCTTTACGATCTTGGACTCACAAAGGAGATGTGGTGTTCTAAGCACACCTGTTACTAGTGCTTGTTCACACTTGTTCTTGCTTGTGGTGTCTTGTTTCTTCCGTTTCTGTCTCTTCTCCCTCTTCTCCTCCATCTGTGGATTTCTCCTCTTCTCCATCATGTCACCTTGTCCATCAGACAGATGGATAACTCCTTCATCCTGCTCAATTATTCTTGTCCTCTAATACCTTTGGGATGATCCTAGGAAGTTTGCATTTGCTCTTAGAGCCCACAGAAACAGGACCTGAGTGTCTGGCTCATCTATTGTACTGAAGCCTTTGATTTGATTGCCTTTTCTGTCTCTGTCTCTTCCTTTTTCTCCCCCTCCCCTCCCACTCACCTCCCCATTTTATTCATTTACTTGTCTTTTTGCTTATGTGTAATGATGATGATACTGGTGGTGGTAGAGGTGTTGTGTGCATGTGTGTCTGCTAGTGAGTCCATGTGGGAGTGGGCTCAGAGAACAACCTTGGTTTTCAGTCCTCACCTTCCACATTGTTTGAAACAGGTCTCTTGGTGTTTGCCTGCTGCATATGCCAGGCTAGCTGACCCACAAAAGCACCTCTCATCTCCCCATAGGAGCACCAGGGTGACAGATGTATGTGCTACCTCACCCAGTTCTATGTGGGTCCTAGGGATTAGAATTCAGGTCCTATACTTGTATAGCATGTACTTTACTCACTGAGCCACGCCCCAGCCCCTGGGTGGGTCTCCCGTGGAAAAAAAATAGACAATAGGAAAATAAGGGTTGACTCATGGTTCCCTTTAACCTTAAGAGTGTCATTTGGTATCCTAACTTCTGCTTGCATGTCCTGTGGGCTTGGATCTGTTCCTTTTCCCCTACAATAAAGTAGAAGCTCTGGTCTTGTGTTTCTTGTTGTCAAACATTGGTTGCTTTTAAGATTTTAAAAATCAGGCATTTTATCCAGTGAGCATGTGCATATGAGTGCAACTGCCATTGAAGGCCAAAAGAGTGATTTGGATTCCCTGAGTGGTTGTGGGCTGCCAGATATTGGTACTGGGAACCGAACTTGGGTCCTGTGCAAAAGCAGTAAGCACTTTTAACTGCCGGGTCATCTCTTCAGCCCTTGAATGTAGTTTTTCATTTTGTTTTTAAGATTTACTTTTGTTTTATGTGTATGGGTGTTTTGCCTGTATGTGCATGTAGGGCCTGAGGATGCCAGTAGATGGGTCAGGTCCCTATGGAACTGGAGTTACATACAGACAGCTGTAAGCCTTTATGTGGGTGCTGGGAGCTGAACTCTGGTCCTCTGGAAGAGCAGCCTGTGCTCTTTACTGCTAAACCATTTCTCTAGTTCCCTTCTTGATGTAGTTTTAAACTGAACAAAAAAATTTCAGGTTACAACCACGCATTTCTCCCCCCACCCCGAAGAAATTATTTAAAAAATTCACCTTTTCTAACTAGTCAGTAACATAAATGTATTCAGTGACTATTAGTGCCTAATTGCTCTTAATCTAATGGTCAACGGAATGAAAAAGAAAGCCCAACTTTGAAGTTCACTGCTTCAAAGAATAACACACCTTAGACTATTTTAGAATACAAAGATGGTTCTTGGTACTTCAGTACATGGGAAATTGAATTCACATGTCTAGCACAAAAATAATTTTCTATTGTATCTTTTTAAAATTTTATATCCTTTCAGACTTTATTTAATCTACTGTTTTTATCAGCTTTTTTCTGTGTTTTTTTTTAAATTATGTATACATTTACTCTTCTTTTAGTTTTTACCCTAGATCAGGGATTGGCAGAGTGTTGCTTGTAGACCAGTCTCAGTTGTCCTCTTGTTTTTATACGTGATACTGAAACACAGTGCCCCGTGTCTTTACAGATTGTAGGTTGTTTTGTTGTTCTCATGTCATAATTGCACAAAAGGACATTTATATATAGATTTCAAGGCCTATGATATTTGCCACGTGGTCCTTTTTAATAAAAAGAAAACCTACCCCCCCCCAAAAAAAAGGAAAGAAAGAAAAAATCAAACCTACCAGCCTCTGCTACAGAAGAGTGGCTCACACATGATTGTTAGGAGATATCTTAAATAGCAGTGGATCAGGCTGCACACTCACTATTTCTGATACAGTATAGGTGGATTCATACCCAGGAATTTACATTTTAGGGGACTGGCAAGATGGCTCAGCAGGTAAAGGTACTACCATGCCTGATGTCCTGAGTTCAGTCCCCTAGACCAACATGACAGAAAGGGAGAACTAACTCCTGAAAGCAGTCTTCTGACCTCTACATGAAAACACGGTACATGGGTACACAGAAGAAGTAAATGTAATCATAATTTAAGATGCATCTCTAACAAACGTAAGGTGGTCTTGAGCTTTATCTGAATACCACATTTGAAGCACTACCATAGATATTACTAAATGCATCTTGGATTTCCTCTGGTCTCAAATAAATTACATGTTGAATATCCCTTATCTGAATTGCTTGGGACCAAGAGTGTTTCAGATTTTGGGTCTTTTTTCTGTGTTTGTAATATTTGTATGAGTCTGCTTATATTTAGCTGAATATCCTTAATACCCAAATTCAAAATACAAAATGCTTTCAGGTCTGAAGCTTAGCATTATGTTATCAAAAAGCACAGAGTTTTGGAATAGTTTTAAAATATTTTAAATTCTTTAGAGATGCTTGACCTGTGGTTTGTATACTACTTGCCAATAATGTTAATTGTTTTTTTCTCAAGAACACAGCTTTATAATAACTGCAAACTCTCAATAGCTCACATGTCTGTGAGCAGTGGAATGGGCACTAGGAAACTGTGATACTTTCATATAGCAGAGCTATAAGCAACAAAATGAATCTTCCAGTATTCTTTTCCTGTCTAGTGAAGAGACACTAGAGGCCACAGTAGATACTCCACTTCTGTATTACTGTATGGGGATTTAAGACTGACTGGCTTAGTTAGGGATTTGGAGAGTGCTTAGAAGACACAAGATGCAGCTGGGTACTGATTAGACTGACATTCATCTTGTGAAAATATATTATTTGTTTCTTGGGACTTGTGTGCTTCGCTTTGTTAACAAAGTTTAAAAAAATCTTAATAGCATGAGAATGTTAAGAGTTAATTTTTTTTAATGATAGGGACACTTATCTTTTCAGTTCTTGTGTGCATAGGAAGGGAACACCGTTTCCATGGGAACTTCTGCCTCCTCTGTTTCAGTGCCTGACTTTCTGTAGATTTTTTGTGTCAGTTCTGTCGTGTGTGTGTGTGTGTGTGTGTGTGTGTGTGTGTGTGTGTGTCTCTGACTATAATGATGAACCAAGAAAGTTTATTTTGAATTGTTTTGGTATTCTTAATAGAGTGATATATTTAAAGCTCAAGTTTTAAGCTCATTAATTTATTTCTTCTGTACTGGCTCCCTAATTGTGTTATGGTAAAAGAATGTTGTTTTTAAAAGATAATTTTGGCATGCAGGGGGGTGGAGGGGATAGAAGTGATGTTAACAAAACACTTGCTGAAATGGAACATGATTTTAAATTGTTTTTCCCCCTAATAAACGGTCTTAAAATTTGTTGGGGTCTTTTCTTTGCCCCTATCTAATAGTTACACTGGTGGTATATCTTCATGGAGGTTACTTATTCTGGATGAGTAGGCATTTGTATGGTGGATACAGAAGGGACAGGAAGGAGATCCTGACATTGGTCTAAAGCCTGTGGTAAAGCTGCTTCTCTACCTCACCCATCTTGTTTGTCAGGATTGGTTTGTGCAGGGTCCTAGAGAAAACCGTTTCTCAGCATAGTCCATGGCATCTATCTTGTGAGTGGGGGAGGGAGGAGTTGGCTGGAGGTC
>CABHPP010149310.1:0-44933 GCA_902168425.1 Peromyscus attwateri
CCATTGCATTTTTGCCATCTGGCAGAGAAATCACCTGCCAAGTCAATGAATTTTTCTACTTTTCTAACCTGAGAGCTTTGCCACTGCAAGGCAATGCCTACTATGACCTCCTGCAACCCATTCCACCAGATGTGCCCACCTGAAGATCAGGACAGGTAGGAACATTCCAGAAAGCTTCAATGATGAAGTAGGAGCTCAAGTTACTGCTTCAGAGAAATGTTCTAACAATGTCAAAGGCAGGACTGTAGATGACAGTGTCCAGACTTTCTTCAATTATTATTGAGTAATTATTGAATTATTGAGTTCAGCATGCATAATGCCAAGATGCAGGGATGCCATCTGCAGAGTCCAGAGCTAAAGACAGGACTGGATGATGGTGTGCTTTCTTTCAAATCTATAATGCTAATGGCCAAGAAAAAGTCATTCAATCATAGTAAAAAATTATAACTAAATATTGCCTAGAGTAGGGCCAAGATTATAAATAGCTATTTCCTCTTTAATAAGATTTGTTTGTAACTCTTATGAAATATATTTTAAGCTAGCCAGTTACTTTGTGTGCCATGTGGTTAAACCAGAGAGTAAATGCTTACTGCCATGAAAATAAATATCCCTGACTGGCACTCCTTCAGTAATTTACCTAGCCTAAGGTCATTGTAAAGCAGTTTAAATGTGCCATTAATCCACAATCGTCTAAAACACTAAAATACTTAAATAAATTACAAAGGAGCAAGATGAGCCTGAAGAAAGAAAAAAACTGTCAAGATATGGTGCATTTAAATGATGCAAAAAAGGTCTCTAAGACTCATGAATAAATTATTATAAAAACCAGAGGTGTGGGAAAGAGCCTGAAGGACATGCTGGATCCAGTTTCATGGGCTCCAGAAAGATTATAAACATGGATGCTGAATTCTACCTTTTATTCACTTGCTTTTAACCCTGGGAACTCAAAATTATCCCGTTCATTTTTTAATATTATTTTCTTATTCCAATCACTTTTGGTCGTTAAATGTAATCCTTTAAATTCCCCAAAATTCATAAATCGGTGACACTGATGCATGTGATTGTATGGACCCTGGAGGATAGATTATGTGCCTACAAGTGAGGCTACCAAAAGCAAAGTTGAGAAACATGGAGAAATAAAGAAAAACTAGGCGGTAACTGGGTAAATGGATATATGAAATATAACCTTATAGCTTTAGTCATCAAGAACTTATTTATCCTTAAATAGATGCTCAAAATAATTTATAGAATCTTTCCTTCCGGGTATTTTTCTGACTAACTTAGTAAGGTGGATTAAAAAGAAATCAAAGATTATGAAATAATAGGTGAATGTATGCACAGGTTTTAAAATGTATTCAGGTATGGATTCCAATTAAGGATACTTTTAAAGAACAAGAAGTGTGAGGTCCTGAGAGATCTTCCTTACCTTCCTCATTCTCTGTTAGAATGTTGCTGCTGTCAGTCTTGTGTCTTTCTTATACATGCCTTCCCACATCCCTATATCTACTGGCTCTTTACCCAGGGCTTGATCTTTTATGGAAAAGAAATAAAAGAATTGTATTCTTATTTCATATGATCATGGTTCACTATTTTTATGGTATTTGGGCTTGCAAGGTTCTTTAATTTGACCTAGTGTATTCATTACTACTCATGGATAAAACTGCAAGTCTGCTGTCAAGACCTGATGAACCAAGATATGTGTCTATTCTCTAAGTACTTCATTATAAGTATAATTGGTCTAGCACACCATCTTTGGTACCAAGAGCTTGATTTTATGCACAACTAAAGCACTTATAATCAGTGTTGAAAAAAACTTATTGAATAGTGTGTGGCTCTCACAGAGGACAAAGAAAACCAAAAGGGAGATCAACACCGAGGCATTGATTGTTAAGAACCTTAATAGGCTAACTATGCCAAAAATGATTTTACATAGAGAGAATACTAAATTTTAAACATTCAAGCCCACATGAAACACCAAAAACATGTATAACCCTTATTATTATAAGAATAATCTGTACAGAAGCATTTGGTTCAGGAGTTCAAGGCCACCTTGAGAGTCTCTTAAACTCTTAAACATCAACAAGAAATATATTGTAGCATTTACTTTGTAGCTTCTTAGCTGCAAAGAGTATTAGGCCATAGAGATTCTTACTGTGGAAGTTAGCAAGACACTAACTTATCAAGGAGGTGGAAGCATTTTCCTGAGCTTTTAGAGTAACTTAATAGAGACGATTTTTTTTTTGGTAGCAAGTATTTCAAGGAGTGGTGTGATTAAAAATGACTGACACTCTCATGTGTATTTCCCCTTAATATTCAGTCTCAAATGTCCAAAGAGTTCCAAATACTTCATAAATAATTTTGGCTTTCACACTTTGGTATTAATATTAAATTGTTAAGTTGATGTTCCACCACCTTGAACGTGGACATTCTCTGATGTGAGTTCAATGACCAAATTCAAAACATCGACAAAGATTCGTCAGTGTCGCTTTAGACCTCATCTCTTATCAAGTTTCACCAGTAGGACCATAAGAGTCCCTTGGGAAAGGATCTGCTTTGCAATGTGCATCACATTAAGTTGAACTGTTTCTTTAACTTCTTCGAGTGGCTTCTGTGGTATGGACTTAATATTATATTTTTACTAGTTTGTATTGTATTGGCCCCTCTGAAGAGAGGAGGCCAGGTAATTTACATGTATGTTTGCATTTATGTGCTATTCCCTAGCATTCAATTCAGGTTACTTTTTTTCAGAAGACAGTGCAATAAGTGATGCATACGCCTGTGACCAGGCAATATGTGGGTAAGTTGCTAGGAAGCGATGATGAAACCATAACTTCTGAAGTGGTGGTGGCGCATGCCTTTAATCCCAGCACTCGGGAGGCAGACCCAGGTGGATCTCTGTGAGTTCGAGGACAGTCTGGGCTACAGAGTGAGTTCCAGGAAAGGTGCAAAGCTACACAGAGAAACCCTGTCTCAAAAAACAACAAACAAACAAACAAACAAAAAAGAAATTATCAAGAAGGAAATTCTACTATTTTCATTAAAGGTAGCATTTGGTCACACTTTTGATTAATAATAAAGCACACTCACATCACTTTGAATTTCAAATGTTCTGTAAGGATCCATAAATATACATACATTTTCAGTCAATAATATTCATTTTCCTTTTTCTACTGGAATATTTAACACCTCAAGAAATTTCTATAATTCTTTCTTCCTTATTTACAATAAACTACTATTATGATTTCATTCAACTATTAATAGTATAAAATGAGAAGAATAATGAAATTGTAAAAATATACAGATCACCATAAACATATTAGATTTATCAAAAAAATTCACTTAGTCATTAACAGTGAATAATTCCAGGTATATATGGATATAACTTTATAACAATATTTAAAACTAATTTTAATACTAAATTCTGTATTAATGGTATATAAATAATATATTCTTTTTCAATATATGATAACAAGTAATTAGAGACTGTTGAATCCTTTAAAGATTAACAATTTGATTGGAGAGACATCTCGTCATTGAGGATGGCTGCTCTTGCAGAGGACCTGGATTCTGTTAAAGAGCAACCACATGGTGGCTCATAACCATCTGTAACTCCAGTTGCAGAGGATCTGATGCTTTCTTCTGGTCTCAGTGAGCACAAGGCATGTTTATGGCACACAATTATACATGCAGGTAGAAACTTAAATACATAATACAAAATAAGAAAAAAAATTAAAATATTTTAAATGATTTTCTGTCTATAAATAAAAATTATCACATAATGATTTATGTTGCTGTAGACATTAAGTATTGTATACTAGGTAGTAAGTAACCAATATCCCAGCTGAATGTAATTCAGAACACAAATAAAATATAATCAATATTATTAAAGTGAAGATGTAAATAAAATTAATAAATGAGATGTTTAAAGAAAAATTGCATATGATCTAGTATTTAACATGTTTTAAGTAATAAAGGGTAAAGCAAAGGACTGAGGATCTTTCTCAATCGGCAGAGTGCTTGCCTAGAGTGCTTGCCTAGCATGCTTGCAGCCCTGGTTCAGTCCCCAGCATGTCATAAAAACAGGTGTAAGGTGTACATCTGCAATTCCAGAAATGTAAAAGTAGACAGGATGACCAAACATTCAAGTTAATGTTTTTCTACATAATGATGTATTTATTTTTCTATTGCAAAATAAAAAGTAAAATAAAACCATACATACAAACACACACACAAAGAGAGAGAGAGAGAGAGAGAGAGAGAGAGAGAGAGAGAGAGAGAGATGGAGACAGAGACAGAGACAGAGAGACAGAGATAGAGAGAGAGTGACAGGTCCACAATCTTACTTGAACTTAAGGCATTGTTTCGTTTTCATTTTATAACATGCAGTGTATTTTTCAAAGTATAGCACTGTATTCTATTCTTGTCAACATATTTAAGTAGAAATCCATGGAAAGTTAAATAGAAAATGCATTTTTGGAACTTACAAATTCCTTGAAAATTCATTTGCCAATCTTTATTTCAAAATCTAAACATCCTAAAGATGCTAAAAGGAGCATACCCATGGTTCTTACCTCTCATAAATGGTGTAATTAGCTGTTGTTAGTTTTAATGATTCCTATGCTTAACTACAATAAATTACTAAAGGCTTTGTCTATATTTTATATGCATAAGTCTCCTCAATTAAAATAAGTCCATATCTGTAGTCTTGAAAAACTAAACCAAACCAAAGCAATTATGACAATGAATCTCCTCATCCTGTAGCTCTTCACTTTTTTGATTATTATCATCTTTGAAAACTTTATCAAGCATATTTAACTTGTAATCTTTGACTTCCACACTCTCCTGTACCAATGCCAGGGAAGGCCATAGTTTACAAGTATTTGGACACACATCTTTACAAGGAAACTTATTTACTTCCCTTTTCCTAAAATCTATGTACTGTCACATTGCAAATGACTACTATGTGTGAAATTTATTAACCAACGCATACTGTATCTATTCACTGGTAAGAAGACAGAAACTTCCAAATTCCTTAGTGTATTTTTTTCTCATAACTGAAGGCTTCTATGGACTTTTCTGGGGTCATTATCTTAAACTTTTTAAGCAAAATATATGTCTGTTTACAGTGTGACAACTCTACAAACAGTACTCGTGAAAAGACTGAAAAGCAATGGTGAGGAAAACCCAGGCAGCCTGGGTAAACTGTGAACTGAATTACACAAGGCACATAAGTGACTTTCTCAAATAACTTCCCTCACTTTCTGTATGTCACTTTTGAGAAAATTGGACACAATCCCTTCATCCATGCTAAAGTGGCAATCTGGCAAGTGAGAAAACACATATTTGGCTTAAAATACTTAAAGCCATAGAACTCTTCCTAATATGAACATAAACATTCCTCACCATAGTGTTTGCTTACAAACTCATTCTTGTATTTCTGAAACTCAAGGAATATGAAAACTTTCCTTAAAAAACATAATGTGGAGGCCTTAAAAAATAATGTGGAGGGAATGGGGGATAGGTTGGGTGGAAGGCTGGGGGAGCAGGAGGAGGGAAGAGAGGAGGATCTGTGGTTGGTATGTAAAATGAATAAAAAATTTCTTAATAAAAAAATAATGTTACTATCAAGTGAGCATTTTATAAACACTGAATATTTTACAAGAGAATAAAAAACATATTGTCAAGTGTTTTAGAAACAGAGAGTAATTTTTAGAATATTGCTCAGTATTTTCCAGTAGTAGTTAAAATACTTCTGAAACACTATACTTAAATAAGACACGATCAGTCTAGCTTAAAGAAATCCTAAAGTAGGTCTTATAGTTGAAAATACAACGTGTGTGTGTGTGTGTGTGTGTGTGTGTGTGTGTGTGTGTGTGTATGTTATATGATGTGTCATTAAAAAATATATATCTCATATTGTATCCTAATCTGGCCTGGAATCACTATGTAACCCAAACTAGACTGCACTTCCTGCATTTTCTTCTCAAGTGCTAGGATTATGGACATTGTCACCATAATCAGCACTCTATTTCTTTTTAATAAACTGGAAGATATATTTACTCGATAGGTCAAATTCTCTGCTAGACGGAATGTATATCAAGGTTGCCTTGAAAATGGGAAATATCTCATATTATCACATAGGTAATACCATTTAAAAGTAGAACTGAAGACTGAAAATAAAATTTCTCTTTATTGTAGCTTGTAAGAAATTTTACATAGCATTCAAAATATTACCATGTGCCTGAAAGACAAAAAAAAAAAAAAGATACAAACATGAAAAAAATTGCAGAAATGATCACTGGAAAAGTAAGTGAGGCTGGGGAGACTCTCAGCCAGTAAAATGCTAGCTGCACAAGGAAGAGGACTTGAGTTTGATCCCAGGAACCTATGCAAAAGCTCAGTGTGGTGACACAAGCCTATAATCACACTACTGAGGAGGCAGAGACAGGAGGGTCTTTGAGATTTGGTAGCCGGCCAGTCTAGTGGAATAGACAAGCTCCAGTCTCAGTGAAATACACTATATCAAGAGGAGAGGTGGAGTGTAATCAACAAAGACACCAGTGTCAATGTGTAGTCTTGCACAGGTATATAACACCATAGACACACATGTACACATACAGAAGCACCCACACACAGGGAACATACAGTCTCACCCATGCCCAGACACCTTCACACCCACACACAATATAAGTGATCCAATAATCCAAATTCCAGAATAACTACAGTTTTAACAAAATATAACATAATAGAATAAGATTATTTGCCCTAATACTATCTTATTATTAATATTAACATTTTCAGCAAGTTGTAATTAAATATGAAACATCCACTGAAATTAACAACAAATGAAAAATACAACTCCTTTCAGTAAAAATTCATTGAGCAGGCACTATATACGTGAAAATAGAAAGAGCAGGTAGGGATGACTCAAGTGCCTTCCACACAACCATAGGGATCTGAGATCAGATTTCTAACACCCATGTAAAAAGCCAAGTGAGGTGGCACTTATGTTCAACCTACTACCGTGAAAGGCACAGGTGGATCCCGGTACCTCATTAACCATCCAGCCTAATGTAGTGTGCTCTCTGTTCTGTGAAATACCCTGTCTCGAAAAATAAAGGTAGAAATGAGGAAGAAGATGCAGTTGTTGACTTCTGGCCTCCACACAAATATATACACATGTGTACATGCACAAGCACGTACATGTGTACACACAGAGAAATAACCAATTTGTATTGTAGCTCACATTATTATTTTTTTAATAAGAATTGACCTTAACATTAGAGCCTAAACCTGGGCAGTGGTCGCACATGTCTTTAATCCCAGCACACAGGAGGCAGAGCCCGGTGGATCTCTGTGAGTTCCAGGCCAGCCTTGGGTACAGGGTGAGTTCCAGGAAAGGAACCAAAGCTACAGAGAAACCCTGTCTCGATAAACAAAACAAAAACAACAACAAAAAATTAGAGCATAGATTTCACATACTGTTTTCCTGGACCTACATATTCTTAATGCTTCTTCATACACTATTAGTCCATCTATATGTGGAGCTGGCCTTAGGGGAGAACCATCAAAATCAGTTTTGAACTATCCCATGCCACTTTGTGTTAATTAAAGTGAGCATTTAGCAGCAGCTTTAAAAAATCACAAAGTAATTCCCTAATCTGTAACTGGTGGGCTGAATAAGGATGAGGGCTTCTAACACTGTGCTTTGAAGGGGGTGGTTGGTGGGGCTCAGAGGCTCATCACATGTTTATGTTTTTCTAGGAATGCACATACATTAGTTGCTAATATTCAGCATCAGCCAGTGGGAACAGCTACTTATCTTTTATCCTTTAACTTCATAACACATTTTTCATGGCCTTATGGGCTCATGTCCCAAAATAAATAAAACAATATTCTTATTCACAGGTGATAGGCTAAAGTTTATTTTTTTTATAATTACTCAACTAAACCTGACAACAAACAGGTCGAAGTGACATTTCACTGCATTAAAACAAAGTTATTATTCACTGCTGTTTAGCAGTACACTTGCCTGTCTTTCAAGACTGTCATAGAAAAAAATTGTACACGTAGAATTGATCTAACTATCTATGATTTTTTTAATGTCTTGCTGGATGGGGAATACTCCTTAAAATCTAGGTGACACTTGCTGTAGTGCTAGCAATTAAAATGTTGATACTGAGGATCAATCAGTTTGAGGTCAACTAGAGAGGCCATGCCTCTACTCAAACCTACAAGCAAAGCAACTAGCCAGAGTGAACAGTAAAAGCAAATATTAAATCAAAAGATGAAATATATTGTTTTATATATTTGATAAATGAGTTTAAATAAATAAAAATATCTTAATCAATTCAACATTTCAGCTATAGAAAATAATAAAACAGGAAGAATTATAGACCAATATTTTCCCTTTTAAAAATCACACACACACACACACACACACAAACACACACACACACACAAACACACACACACACAAACACACACACACACACACACACACACACACACACACACCAGGATTAATTCTTCCTAGAGTAAAACATTTAGAATATACTTTTTAATTTTTTTCAACAGAACATACAGATTTTGTTTGTAGATTCAAAGTGAATAGGCTACGATTTTCATCAAGAAATGAAATTTCAGCTATAAAGAAGATGGAAAACCTGCCATTTAGAGTGAAGTAGATGTAATTGGAAGACATTATGTTAAGTAAACAAGCCAGGCGCAGAAAGACAGGTACCACATTTCCTCTCTCATATGTGGAAGCCAAAAGCAGCAGAGCTGAAAAGAACTCCATCTGATTACTAGAGAGTGGGGAGATGTGGGTCAGGAAATTGGAAAAAGGCTGGATGAATTTTCTGAGCATGCAAGATGCACTTACAGAAATACCATACTCCAACTCATTAGTGAATACCATTAATAGGTGCTAATAGGACATTTCTAATTGAGTATAGTTTCCATTAGAAAATAAATTAACATTTGTATATATGCATGAAAACGCATTAATCAATCCTTCAGAATCAGTAAACAATCATTCTGATTCAATACATTATTTTTAAAACACTTCAAGGGCAGAATGTGTCTCAAAACAGAAATCTGAAATAAGGGCATGCAGAGCAACAGCAAACATAAAAAATAAAGTCATGCAATTCAGACAGATACACGTGAAGCATTTGAGGAAGAGAAGTGGCTAAAAATGTCTGTGCATAATGACACAGTTCCATCATTTCATGTATGTTATATTTTCACATCTAAAACATGGAACATTCTTTTTCTAACTATAAAAATGCTTACAAATGATGGTCTTGCTCTTGTACCAATGATATGAAGGAAAAGATCTGATTTAAATTTCTTCATCTTCACACAATTTGAAAAACAGAATACAGATAATAAACATTGGAAATAATTTGAATACGCTGTTGAGGTGTACCACTAAACAATGGAGATGAAAAGAGTTCAAAGTTAGGGTGAGAGTTAGAAATGTCGAAATGGAAAGTTCAAATTTTCAAAGCTGGCCCAAATCCTACTCAAACTGAAGAGACGTAACTAATGTGCTTGAAGTAATTTCACATTCTGAAGTATGGTGTGGAGTCACCACATCAAACACAATACTGTTTAATTACTGGAAGAGTAAGACACGCCCCCTGGAGACACTGCATTTAATATGCCTCTACCAAATAAAGCTTGACATATCTTTTCTAGTGCCTGCACTTTCCTCCTAATCCCTTTCATAAGTTTTACCCTTGAATTTCTTCCTTTCCCCTGCCTCCACATTTATGCTATACCGCCATTAATTACAATGAACCCAGAGAAGTCAAGGGAGACTTCTTTGAAAAGAAAGGAGCTGTTCCAAGGAGTACTCATGCTGGAGACTCAAACTAATAAAATACTTAACGTCTGACAGTACTCAAATTAAAATAAATCCCTTGAAATATATCAGTATAACAACAAAATAATACCTTTTTTAAAAATGATATGTGCCATTTAGTGTTCCTATGTAGGCAACTACATGCTCTTTTTTAAATTAGTAACATTTAATAATTAAGCCTTTCCTAAAGTCCATTGTTTCTATTGAAATGTATGCTATTGACTACACATTTTTATATATACGACTGATGTTTTCATAATTAAAGAAAGCATTCACTCAGTGATTATATTGTGGCAACACATGAGTAGGCTATTTAAATATGACTATAAACCTTTGAATAAAGTCATCAGAATCATTCATGTCTTCTACAGCATACCCAAATGAGTGTGTGGTGGGTTAAATCTCACTGTGATTTTCAATTTTGATATCATTCATATCTTGACCTAACAGAGTAATTAAACTGTATAAGGTTGACAGAAAAAGAAAATCACGGAACATTAATCCATGACAAGGCAATGACAATAGTTTGCTTTCTTATATTCTTATATTCTTGTTTATTAGTACCCTCATATATTTAAACACATTTTGGGTTATATATACTTTGGTTATACTTTTGGTTAGAGATACATTTGGGTTATATATACTTTGCTTAAATATATATATATATATATATACACACATATATATAGTTCAACTTAAATAATTTTCAGTATATGAAAAACAACTGCTACCTATGATTCTTTATTCCTTCAGAAAATGCTTTTCAAGTGCTTAGTTTGTGGTTAGACAATACTAGGACAAACCAAAATGTAGAAATTAAGATCATTTCTAATATATTAGCTTTGTGCGGCTGCTGTAACAAAGAATGAATTCCAGGCAGTCTCAAACAGAAATATATTCTGAAGGCCAAAAACCTGAAATCTTAACGTTGTAGGGCTGTCCTCCACCTACAGGTACCAGAACATCCTCCATGCGACTTCTAGGTTGGGTGGCTGTTGGCATTCACTGTGTCCCTTGGCTTGTGACCATATCATTCCAGTCTCTGTCTTGACTTTCAGATTGTCTTCTTCTTTATATGCATTTGTCAAAAGTATAGATAGCTTCAATTCCTGCCTCATTCTTCATATTGCATCTCTGTCTATGTCTTCATTCAGTCCATCAGGTCTCCTCATGTGTCTTTTATAAAAAGTCTTATGATTGACATGAAAAAAGAAAAACAAACAAACAAACAACAAACAAAAATGTCCAGAGTATCTCTGCGCTTCAAGTACTTAATCACATCAACAGACGTCATTTACCAAATAAATTGGCTTGAAGATTCCAGAGGATTTGCATAAATCTTCTAATGAACCACAGTTCAAACCATCATCAAGTTCTAAAAATTTACATATTATCAATAGCTATATATATATATATATATGTGTGTGTGTGTGTGTGTGTGTGTGTGTGTGTGTGTGTGTGTGTGTGTATGGATATACTGAATATAAAGATTCAATGATTTTATGACTGTAGAGCAAAAGATAAAGGACTAGCCCAAACTTTAAGAAAACAATCTAACCCAAGCATGTGAAGTGAGGAAAAGTTATCCAAACAAGCCAAGGAAAGGCAAGTTATCCATGCAAGACGGAAGATGAAATATGCTCCTAGAAGAAAAAAAAGTTTAAAAGAGTCTCCAGAAATTTCATGAAATGCAAGGTGGTTGAAGCCAGAACTGGTAAGCAGCCATGCAAGACTTCACATCCAGAACTGTCTGGTTATGCTGCACTGGAGAACTGAACTTTATTCTAATGGCATAAAAGCTCAATGGTAATAGATAATTCTTTGTTTGTTTGTTTGTTTGTTTGTTTTGGTTCATTTGCTTTTCAAGACAGGGTTTCTCTGTGTAGCTTTGGTGCCTTTCCTGGAATTCTCTTTGTAGACCAGGCTGGCCTCGAACTCACAGAGATCTGCCTGCCCCTGCCTCCCGAGTGCTGTGATTAAATGGGTGCGCCACCACCGCCCAGCTCTAATAGTCTATTCTTAAGTGCTATTCATAAACAACTTTGTTCTCTTTGAGAGTGGACTTGTAGACAGGTGGGAGGCTTAAGTACCAAGCTGGAACATCCCTGTTCAAAATCAAATAACGTGCTTACACTAGTCCCAACTGGATAGTGACATGGGTGTTAACAAGATGTGAGAGGAACCAAAAGAGACACAGAAGGAAGAGCTAGTTAGTCATCAGCTGAACTTGAAGCAAAGATACCAAGTGCCCCAATTATCATGATCAGACCTTGACCTTAAATGATAAATGATAGTGTCCTTAATTCAGATAAGAGATTTGAAATGAGCTCAGGGGCTAGAAGAGGGTGATGAATTTAATTCAGAAATTTAAATTTTAAATTATCTAGATTTATCATTTTGGTTATTTTGTGGATACTTTCTTTGGAGAGAAATATCAATTAATAGTAGTAACTTAGGAGAAAACTTACATTTACAAACAGAAATCATGAAGAACAGTGAGAGATGCTTAGGAAAACCTCAGAACAAGAAGTGGGAATTGCTCAGATCCCCTCCACAAATATATTTTTAAAAATATCTAAGTAAGAAGAGGTATTTAGAAATTGCAGTTATTGGAAAGTGTTGACTCCTCACTTGGGAGCACAGGCAATTCTCTGTGCTTCCTTATGTTTCTCTCTCCTTATCTGTGGTCATGGACTTAGTTTACATGCAGGTATGTTATTCACTAAAGGAAGATCTATCTAGAAACTGGAGATACATCTTAACTTACTTTATTCCATTTAAAGAATAATTACAAAGATAACTGTAATAGGCTATATTTATACAATGTCATTCCCTAAACCCCTAAACAACTTCAGTTCTTGTCAGCAACCTGTAGTCTCTTCAGATTCCAGGAACAACAGATCTTCATGGGACAGACCAAGTCACGATGAGAATCAGCTCATTACACTCATGTGATGAGAGCTCTAATAACTTCTGAAGGGCCAATTTGCAGAACCAAAATTGAGCAAGGATGAAGAAGACCAAGACTCAGTTGTATATAGTTCTTTCTCTGCTGTATCCAATTTATTCTCCCATAAACCCAAAGGACAAATTTAGGGCCACTGTCCCTCTTTCCAGTGTATATTGACCAAACATCCTGTTGCTTTTCATTTCTCCTTTTCTCTTTAATCAGCCACCTGGGGCAAGAGACCAGGATTAATCTGCTGGGTTTCTTTGTGCCACAATTTTGTGCAAAGCCTCTGGTTATACTACTGCTGTGGGATGTTCTCTATGCTGTGAATGTGTTGCTCTGATTGGTTAATAAATAAAGTGCTGATTGACCAGTAGTCAGGCAGGAAGTATAGGCAGGACAAAGAGAGAGGAGAATGCTGGGAACAGGAAGGCTGAGTCAGGAAATGCTGCCAGCTGCCACCATGAGAAGCAGATGTTAAGATACTGGTAAGCCACAAACCACGTGGCAGTTTATAGATTAATAGAAATGGGTTAATCTAAGATATAAGAACTAGAGAGCAAGAAGCCTGCCATGGCCATACAGTTTATAAGTAATATGAGCTTCCGAGTGATTATTTTATAAGTGGACTGCAGGACTGGGGGGGCTTGGCGGGACGCGGACAGAAACTCCAGCTACTTACTACTGTGTAAAGTACATGAGTAGACATGTATATATGAGTGGAAATTGAGGAGGGCAGTCTAGACAGAAAATTAGAAGAAGAGTTTGTACAGTGAAGCCTGAAGTATCAGTAAAGGATTACTCTGATGCATTGCTTTTCTACTCCATCTTTTGTTTCAAGCAGTTTTGTTTTTGTTTTTGTTTTTTCCTGGCTCCACTTCCCGACTGTCTTTGAGAAACATTTCTCTGTATTTCATATTTTAGAACTCACTATCTTTGCCTTGGAAGGCCAATGATCTTCTAAAACATATTTCCTTTCACCTCATGAAAGAAAATTCAAAAGCTCCTTCAGAATTTATGAAGGAGGGGCAGACTCATTCCATATTTATTAATCTAACACTATTTTTTTTAAAGATTTATTTATTTATTTTATATATATATATAGTATTCTATCTGCATGTGTGCTTGCAGGCCAGAAGAGGGCGCCAGATCTCATTGTAGATGGTTGTGAGCCACCATGTGGTTGCTGGGAATTGAACTCAGTGCTCTTAACCTCTGAGCCATCTCTCCAGTACAATCTAACACTATTTTGTTGTATTACTAAAATGGAGAAAAGTGTACACACTATAGGATAGAAGAAAGTTTATTTCCCACAAACACCTAGTTTTTTGTTGTTTGTTTGTTTTGTTTTTTTGGTTTTTTTTTGTTTTTTTGAGACAGGGTTTCTCTGTAGCTACAAACACCTAGTTTTATACAGGTTTCCATTTCTCTTTCCAACACACGTTTTTTCTTGGAGGCACTAAAAGGGCGAGTTAGATACCTATTCATGGTCATGTGACTCAACTGCAGTTTCAGAAACCATCTTTCTTTTTTTTTTCCTGTCTTTCAGAAACAGAACAATGTTGTTAAGGCCTGTAAAATAATGCTACACTCAACCCAGAAGACATTTTCTAACAATATTCTATGGTCACTCAGATTGATGCTATGACATGATTATGAGAAGATTGTTTATTTTCATGAGGGCAGAGCACACATTCAGGAAATAATACCTAGTGGAAATACCAAATAAAACCAAACATGTGTGTGTAAAGGGAGGACATTAATGTAGCATTCATTGCTGAATATATATTCTGGGATGAGTTTAATTCTTTGTTGGAATGTAATTAGCTGAGATATATAGAAAATCTAGTTCTGTGAGTCCTAGGTACATGGTATAAAATCCTTTAAATGAAGTAACATTATTTCTGCATTGGCTATCCAAGACTAAAATGAGTGAAACAAGAATCAAAAATCACTTCAAGTCACATTTTAAAACCCACCATATGTAAAGTCAAATGAAGGCCATAGATACACAGTTTCCCCTTTCATCTACCTGTTTTCTGGAAGTCAAATGTGCTAGTGTAATATAACAGCAAACATGTTACTTGGCTAAACAAATGCATATATTACCTAAATTTAACCTTTATGTCAGCTTAACTAAGCATGAATAGTCATATAACCATTTTATAAATAGGATGCATGGAAAGAAAAGTAATTTAGTGGAGACCACACAATTGGTTAAGTAATAGAATTGAAGCTGAAAGCATATGTCTTTACTTTCCCAATGCTCAGTTATTGTGCGTAGTTTATAGTTATTACATAAAAGGTCTTATGTACATTGATTTCAGAATTTCAAATGTAGATTCATTACATCACAAATAGTATATACTATCAGTACTTGATATTGGTAGAATAATCACTACATGACAAATAAGTTCTTTTGTCAATCTCTACATTTGTACTAGAGAATTGTTAGGTTGTATACATCACATGTTTACTTCAATGATTCAAAAACATCTATCACTTACTTTTTCAAACAATTTTTGAAGATCAATAAATGTTATTTCAAGGTTTATTATTAAAGTTCTTTTTATCTTACTCTTATTATAAACATACTATGATATTGATTATTGATATGTTACCTTGAGTTTCTTGGTAACTTAATCCTACTGTTATCTCAATTTTGTAATGAATGCTTCCAAATCCCCAATTTCCACATCCTATACTTAAATAGACTTGTAGTTTTCACTTTGACTCTGTGTATCTGGTGCATGTCTCATTTCTTTTGACAGATGGCATATTGACTTATTGATAAGATGGTTATGGATATAGAGTTGGGCTACAGATAAATGTTATAAAGCATTAATATTTTGCTATATTTTCCAAACTCTGGTTAGAATATACATTAATTGTAAAACAATTTAGCCTAGCTCCATACTACAGATGTGAAAGTAACCTTTCTTAACTAATAGCAAACTAGAACCAATTTGTGGCAGCATTGTTTATTTTCCTAAGGGTCATCACAGTATTGTGTGCAATATGCACATTATGTATTTTATCAAGAGTAAACAGATAAATAAAGCTGATATGCTTTATTGTACCCTCAAAACATTTATATAATACATGAAGTTTTTCAATAAAATTAATGGTTGCTCCAAAAACTTGGAAAAGTTATAGGATGTGAGTTGCTAAGATTTGCTTAGTATTTTCTAGGTATTTAAAAATGTTTATATAGTAATTCACTTAATTTCTTCAACTGCAGCTTAATGAAGTAATCTCTGAGTCTCCAAATTATCAAATTGATATTCAAGATGGTAACTTGGGCCAAATGATGCACTTTTGCAAGGGAAGTGTCTGATGCTTGAACTTAAAAGTATATGAGCTCACCTCACACTAATTCTAGCACCATACAATTCGCTTAGGTGGGTGGGGCCCTGGTAACCTTTGTTGATTACATGGCCACTGTGCCCAGACACTGTTATTCTCTCCCTTTCAAAATGTGATTTACTCAGAAAGAGAATCTTAGTGCAATGACTCTTCCTTTATTCTGTAAATATCACTTGTATTTCCAATGAATTGTTTAAAAAGCCAAGGATGAGCAGAATGCAGAAGGCTTTCTCCATCCTTTACCTCTACGAGAATAAAAATTTTATAAAGTAGCTGTAGCACACTGATAATTTCCACCTGGTTTTTACTTTATTTCTGTCAAACAATGTAATGTTTTCTATGACCAAAAGTTAAAGAGGAAATTGAAATGTAGTTCTTGAATTCTTAGTAGTAATCAACATGGAAGAGACACCTGAGTGTGAGACACAGACTTTATTTTTAAAGGAAATTGGGGTACTTTGTTTTCTCTCTCTTTTTAAATTTTCTACTAAAATCTTTCACTTTTAAATTATTTCAGAACAATATGTTAAAGAGAATTTCAGAGCCGGTCGGTGGTGGTGGCACATGCCTTTAATCCCAGCACTCGGGAGGCAGAGGCAGGTGGATCTCTGTAAGTTTGAGGCCAGCCTGGTCTACAGAGCAAGATTCAGGACAGGCACCAAAACTACACAGAGAAAAACCAGAGAGAGAGAGAGAGAGAGAGAGAGAGAGAGAGAGAGAGAGAGAGAGAGAGGATTTCAGTGTTTTGTGATAAACAATAAAAAAATAAAATGTCAACAACTTATACTTGAGTGTTAGACAAAACAATGAAAAATTACTATTTTCCAGATCCCTTTTGTATATTTAACAATGTTCTGTAACAGATTTAACACATCAATGGCATTGCTCTTCTAGTTCCTCTTGACAGGGAGAAAACATCCACAAACATTTTCTATACAGACACTAATTACCTTGCTGAAGGCAATGATTGCTTATAAATAGTCACAGTATGAATAACAATAATCTCTATCCCTTGTGCCTACGTCTATGCACTTAAATATGTTAAGCATTTAAGTTGCACTGTATCATTACAAGAAAAGTATCAACACACTCTTTTTTTTTATAAAAGAGTTGGTCTGAGGGAGATCATGGAATATCAAAAGTCACAAAGTGCTAAATTAGGCAACCAGAATTTGAACCCACATAATTTGATTCCAAAGCTTACATAATGCCCTACTAAAAGAGAACGAAAATTCTATGGAAACTGGTATCTCTTCCCTTTTAAGTTCATTTATACTCTACTACTGAAAGAATATCAAAAAGAAGGGGAAATAACACCCACTGTGTTTAAACTTAGATGACAGCCTTGTCAACTTGGTCATTTTAACATTATAAAAATATTCAAAATTATTACAATAATTGCCTCTGGCTTTCTAGACTTCAAAATCTGAAATACTATTATATGAGTACTTGGACTCTTGAAATGAGTTAAAATCAACATTACTGGCCCTCATTGAGATACCAATACTGCTTACAACAATTGGTAGCTGCCAGCACACTCTGTGGAATCCACAGTTATGTCAATTATATTAAAACTTGAGTTCTCTCATTTATAATGTGTGCATACTCTAGCATCTTCATCCTTTTGTGATTTTTCTCTTTTGCTAAGTAGATGTGCGAATTTCCAGAGACAGATGCATTCGCTGTGTCCTAGAATTACATTAACCATATTTAAATGGTGCTTCAGGTTTGTCTAACAATCTATTACAGATTCAACACAATGGAAAAACAAGAAACTTCAGAAGTTAAAATGTGGTTGAAAATGAAATAGTTGGGTATATATAAAAGTTTCATAGTGAGATCATGTGTGTGGTTGTATGTCTGAGCGTATGCATGCTGTTAGGTGAATATGTGAAATGAGAACATTTCAGTTGAGAGTATTGCTAATCCAGCCCTCATTCTTCATCAATAATATTGGAAGTAAAACCTTAATATACTTTTATCCTTTCTCTGCTACCACCTTATGAGTTTATCACAAAAAGGCATTATTATAGTAACAGAGAATGGTGAAGGAAATGATATGGATCCTTTGCAGATGTCTTATCTCTTTATAAACTTTAAATTATGCATCTAGAGCATTTTCTCCATCACACATGATTTTTATTTGGTCCTTTCTGCTGCCGTTCAAGCATAAGAGTTCCACCTGAGGGCCATCTTGGAATCCAAAGCTTTATTGTGTGAGATGTAGAGTGTAACCAATATCTGGTTAAGGTTGGTTTATTTTTCTCTTTCTTGCTGTCCTCTGAATGTCCCATACATGTTTGTTTCTACATGAATACTACTGCAAACACACACACACACACACACACACACACACACACACACACAAAGATCACAACGTTGTCCTTTGACAGGGCTTCAAGGATCCTGAATGTACTTTTCTCAATCTCTTCACCATCAGCAAGCCAAGCAAGGAAAAAAAATCATTGCATCACAAATGTGCCCACGTCTCTTTCCACACAGGATTTTAGGTAAGGGAATTCCTTTCTTTGATTCTTAGCTTTTGCTGTGAGGTAAGTCTAGATGTCCCCTTGATGATCTTCATTGGCATAAAGTATTTATGAAGAGAAATGGATGAAAATTCCCTAAAGGTTGTCATGGATACTCCTAACAATTTACTCAGTGTGCTTCTGCATACATCTTAAATTACTCAGCCTTTTTCATACTTTTCCTTCATATTCCAGCTTGACTCGGTTCCTATTACAGTATAACATATTTGAGAGTATTTGATTAAGCCTAGCATTTGTAACTCAAAAATGAGAAGAGGAAAATGAAAAACTATTTCATTTCTTGTTTTTGTTTTTTTCCTTTTTTTTTTATCAGATTGGTAGCAAAACATGGTACTTCACATGATCTCCCATAGGGAAATGGGATGAACTCATCATGTAGTTATTTGCTGTGTCATAGGAAAGAATCAAAATGTTTGTTACAGTGCTATCCTATAGTGATTTTGGAGGGATTTTCAACAAATTTTAAAAAATTTCCTTACAATCTCTAATTTAAACTCCACATTACAGCTCATTAAGAACAACTCAGATCATTCCACATGTATCATACTAAAAGTGGACTATGCTGGTACAAAGTGATAACCATTAATCTTCATTTCCTCTCCTTAGCATTTCCAATATCTAAAAAGTTTTATGGGAAAAGGACACACAGTTTGTTCAATTTTAGTGATTATTGTAAGAAAAGAATGCATGAAACAGTTTGTATATGCTGGGTACTAATTATCCGATGTGTTTATATTAAAAAAATAAAAATTAACGCATGTACATACACACTGTGGAAAAAATAATATTCCCTGTCAAAAGGAAGACTTCCCTTAAAATGAGGAAGTGGCTAACATTGGATAAGCTAGGCCAAATTGAAGATTCTTTAGTATCTCTTTCAAGGAAGGACACTTTGTGCTGGAAAGTGAATTGAAGCATCACATGTCACATAGTCACATAGGAAACAGGCAATTCCCTCACAAAAATTCCACATCCAAGAAGGTAATCTCTTGGAACTTTATGCATCTCATTATATGTCAGACATGACAGATCTATGATATAAACATAAATTCTGAAATTAAATAAAAATAAAGAAAGCCCATATATCCAAAATGAGTGTCTAATTTGGGAATTTTTGTTGTGTTTTTTTTCTCACATCTGCCAGAAAACATAGCACAAGTATAAGTTTCCATAAATTATCCCTTCTGAACAGTTCTTAGAAATCCATGCTTAAAGATTTATGGATTTTTACATTTTTATTTTTTAAATTGCAAAATTGCAAAAGCCTCTTCATATTGTGAACAGTCTTGTGTTATGTTTGCAGCTCTTATTTCCAACTTAGTTGTAAAGCTAGTTAATTTCTTGAATATTTTAAAAAATAAAAATGTTTAGGGGAGTCTTCCTACATACACTTGAGTAAATGATAAGGGAATTATGTATAATATTATAAGGAGAGTAATTGACTCTAAATTATTGCATTATTTTACATAGCATCCAGTTACACAGCTTATGATCCAAGTTTGTAGCTGAGCTTAATGCAATTTTAGCCAGAGAACAGTAGCATTTCACATGTTTAAAATGAAAGAGAAAATTAAGATTTAGCACCCAGCAATCACATATCAACCTAAATATCATATTTACAATCAAAAAACTGTTATTAATTGTACTATACAGATATATTATTTAAATAACATAAATGAGATAGTTTTTTAAATAACAACAAAAAGAGAAAATGAACAAATCAAGTCAACTGAAAACAGCAAATAATCATACTATGCAAAAACATGTAAATAAATATCTTAAATCTTAAAAAATTCCAAAGATTAATTTCAGATATTTTATTTCAACCTTGTAGTGTCCACTTGCTTACATTGTTATCAATATTATTTTATCAATTTTATTTGAATTTATGATGTAAAAAGGGAAGCCACAAAAACCCTTTAGAAGAGTAATTTGAGAATCCTTGTGAAATTGTTTGCTTCCTCTTTGGCATTAAGCAGAATTATGATAAATGCTGTATTTAAGATAAAGCTACAATAAGCATAAACAATTTGAAGTAATAGAGTAGAATGTGTTAAACACCAAAATTCAAAAAGACGAGAAAAGTTTTCTCCTGTGTCTTATATATTACCTTCTTTCAATTCATCTCACACTGCAAAATAAACACAATTTAAATTAGATATTAGGTAGAAAGTGTGTTAGTGATGTAATCTGGCACAAAAAAAAAGAAAAGAAAACTGGACATTTGAGAAAGATTCCAATGATTTCATGATATGTAACTTTCTTATCTTGAGGTATTTCCCTGCTGCTCAGTGTAATGCTATACTTATTTAACCCTGTGTAGAGTTTGCCACACTGCGAACAAGAAACACACAACAGCTGTGAACATACACCGACTCTTATCAGCTTGTGACATGTTCTGAATAGCTTCAGCAGTTATTGCTGTCAGAGCTACCATTCGTGTATCATTCTCATCCTCAGCATTTTTCAACACCAAGATAAAAGTAGTAACCCATGATTTCTCAAAATGTCTTTTGAAAATAAATTGCTGAATTTCAATAACACGGTTTACATTGGTCATTGAAAACCTGTGTGCACAACCAATAGCATATAAATCACTACTATTGAAGTAGAGGCACATTAGCAAAGTGCTACATCCCAATATCACAACATGAAGTGTGTGTCATCATACATGATGTTTTATTCAGCCAAACCTACTAATGACTCAACTTTTACTCATCCAAAAATTACATAGTGATGTGAACATTCCATATCATTTTTTTTTTGTCTGTAAGAAAGGGAAAACTGTGAAATTTGTTATTTGGATTGAAGTACTAAAGTACAGGGGAATATTTATCATAAGCTTATCAGTATCTTTTCTTCTTACAAAAATTTTAAAACTTTTCCATTAGGTTTTTATACTGCAAGATATCCACGGTGGTATCAACATTTTTCTCTGTGCTGCATGAAACTTTCAGAAAGTACAACTAGCTGCTTTTCTACCACTCAAACCTTTCAGTGCCATCATTTTGTTACTGAAAACTGAGTATTAGCTTCATGTCACAAGAACCAAAAACAGGCAAACCTCTCTGGAGATTAGGATCATTCACAGCTAAAATGTATTTTTTTTTTCTAATGGACAAACACCTTTCTCATTAAGCCTCAGAATCAATAGCCAAAGTTAAAGTTGTTAAGGTCTCATTAATAAGATTAATTAATTAGAGTTTCATGTTAACCATCTTAGCAAATTATTCAGATTGTATTACTAATTAGTCCATAAATCATTTTCCTTTATTTTCCTAATTTGGTGGAAATTTTGATATTGACTACTACTTTTAACATTACTCTGCTCCGAATAAAAGACTGGAAAAGTAAGTGATCTATATATTATGGGGAGTCACAGCCAAAGTTTCCATCCCCTCTGGATTTATTGGCATGACACAACCCATAATACTTCAATCTAAAGCTAAATTCTGTCTAGAAAGTCTGATCAAGATCAACAACTAAATGAAAGTATGTCAGTATTTTTTCCCTCAAAATTCCAATGCACTAAAAATCCAAAGCATAGAGTTTTCTTTAAAGTTCAGAAACTTGTAACAATTTCTCATAATGAAAAACATCAGATCACTTCCATATAAGTTACAACCATCTACTCACTGTATAAACAGAAAGTTAAACTTTGCTTACTATAGGAACAAATAATCAATTACCATTAATACATATTGCTGTTGTCCAGAAGTGGATTACTGAGCCTCTTCTATGTGTGAAAAGCACATAGAATACAAGGGTGATGACCCATGAAATTAAGAATATTAATATTCTAGGGCAATGCATGGTACTGACTGGAAAAGTATGTGGTTTTCATGAAGTAGACTGCAATTCCTTGTTCAAACTTTTTTTTTTCAAATACAAGCTGTATTTACTAATCAGAAGGAATTCAACAGTATTGACTTTCATCAGCATTTTATGAAGGATATTTGGCATTGTTAATGCTCTATGAAAATTACTTGGACATGGGAATAAGTCATGCTGCAAACATATTCATTATAATGGTTACATGCTAAGTAGAAGAAAAGCAAAATATATCCCTGTGCATGGTTTATCGCATAAAGAAAACCTTTTAGCAACAAACCCGTCAAGTGTTGGGGAAAATTGCCTATACCTCCTTAACAGTTTGCCTCTACAGACTACCGCACCACATCAGCAACAGGGGAGACAAAAGACAAACTTTAAGTTTCCACAGGATAAGAATGCTTTGCTGAGCAAAAGAATTAAAGTTAAGAATACAGCAAAGAAGGAACTGGTTTTGGAAAACCACTTTAAAATTTGAATAACTTAATTGGCCAGATGTACTTAATATAGACATACACACAAGACAGCAAGCAAAAACCAATCCCTGCAACTGAACTTGTACCAAAGCCACTTCTGCCTCCCAGAGAAGGCAGCTGCCTTCTTCCCTCTTCAAGTCAAAAATCAATCTGGGACCAACTGGGAGAGTATACCTTTTCATCTTGACCTCGGATGCTTCTTTCTCATTTTATGTTCCATTCACCATGCCACTGGCTGGGAACCAGGACCTGTTCAAAGCCCCAAGTCCCCTGAAGTCTGTAAAAATCCGTCCTATGAGGACTTGGGAGAAATGACCCACACCTTTCCCTCACTTGCTCCCAAGGCAGGGTGCATACCTAATCCAATCTCCTGCTACCCTTGCCCTGGCTGGTACTTACCTGATGCTCCGCAGGTTCTGCAGATTTCACGAGGTGTTTATCCTTGTACAAAGACCAGAGACCAATATTGGGCAGGAAAATTAAAGCCACAGTGAATAACAAAGTCATCTGCAGAAACCTCTTCTGTTTCCTCTTCATTGCAAATGGTAACGGTGGAGAAAAGTTAGAGAAGTCTCCCTGCCTGCTTCTTGTGTTTAATGCCAAAGTCCTTTCCTCTCTCCTGGGCAGCACCAGAAACTGAGGGTAAGCTACAAACTTTTGTTGCGTGCTCAGCACCAATCTGCAGGGTTCAGAGGGAGTTGGCCATCTGCAGAACAAACGCACAGTTACTTTTCTCCAGAAAACTATGACGACGGCATTATCTATTGGCTTAGAAATAAATGACTCAACTGAGGAAATCATTAAGTCTATTGACCTCCATTAATATAAAGCAGTGGAGTAAATACGATCGTTTCATAGAATAATGATAAGTTATGAGGAAGTCAAGAGCATGCTAGAAATGTCAGCAGTAAATAGGAGGTGTTTTTCTGCCGCTCTTTGCCCACCATCCCCCGCCCTTAGAGTGGGAGGTCCGGGATGTAGAGTGGGAGATTAAGATCAAGAACTGAATGGGAGGGAGTGGCTTGGTCGAGCCAAGTGTCTGGAAGAATAGTGTCCACTTTTGACATTGGAACATCACCTTCCTTATCTTCCCCAAACAGCTCTTCCTTTGCTTGCCTTGGGGTAACCCACCTGAACTCAAGTTCAACTCCCTGTGGAGCCAGCTTGCCAGGCAGGATCCAGGGACACCATAACCAGGTCAGAACTATGTTTGAAGAAGGGCTCACAAACTCCTGGATCCTCATGTGCTGTCAGACCACTCCTCCGCGGGCAGCATCTAGGCGACCTGGGAACCTGGCGAAAGGAGGCTACAGATGTCAGCAGAGTCCAGCCAGGAAGTGCAGGCGCAAAGACGCCCCTTGTCCGTGCAGTCCTGGGAATGAGATGCTCAGAGAAGTGTGCTCTCTGCCCATCAGTCTCGTCCCCTTCCCCTGCCGACGCTCTCACGCTCCACTGTTCATGTTACCATTCTTTTCCAGCAACTGAACGAACCCAGCGAACCATCACCGGCACCTCCGGGGCAGTATTTCCGATCTCCTCTGCACGTCAAGGGACGGATGGCGGGCGGGCGGCAAATGCCAAGTGTGACCCGGCTTTAGAGGCAAGTGGGAGAGGGCGCGCGGAGGATGAGTGAGGATGGCGAGAACGCGCGTGGCGCTGGCACCCAGGCGTCCGCCTCCCGCTGGCTGTCGCCTGCCTGCTGGCGACGATACTGGTGCCTACCACGTGCGGGAGCCTAGGGGCCGGGAGGGGAGGGCGAGTCGCCAGGAAGGGGTGGCCGCTGCCTCGCGGCTGCCAGATGCTATATAAACAAACCCAGAGGCTTAGGAGGAAGGGGTGGAGGAGGAAGACGCTGACGGAGAAGTCGATTGGCAGCGCTGGGACGAGGGGATCCTCTTTTTCTCGGGTAATCTCGAACCGGCAGGGAGACCGGTTCCCCCCTCAGAGCTCACCCGAAAGGCGCCAGGCCAGATATTCTGGAGTCAAAGTCGCCCAGAGCGGGCGGGCAGTGGGAGAATTCCTCCATGGTACTGGTGGGATCGCAGCGAGGCAGGCGCGGCGGCGGCAGCAGCGAGCAGAGGCAACCCAGTCTGGACCGGTCCCCGAGAGGAGGGCTCCCCAAGAATGTGGGTCCTGCAGCTCAGGCCAGGTACGTTGCGTGGAGGGGGGGGGGGGCAGAGGATCCCCACGCTAGCTGCAGCTGCCAGAGAACCCTATGGAGAGCAGAGGCAGCTCCACTGGAGTCGGCCAGCACCTGGGGCCCAGGTTAAGATTTGGCAGCACTAAATGACGCTTCTCCTCCCTTGCAAGCCTGCATCTCCTGCTGCTATTAGCTGAGAGGTCTTCCTGCCCCTCACTGAGCTCACACACCCCTCCTTCAATAGCCAGAAACCTCCGGATTGAGCTAAAGCTCCAGCAGATGGGACCCTTCCCTTCCCCTTAGAAAACTGATTCAGCACACCGGAGAACCTGTGGCCTCTCTAAGGAACCTGTGTGCTTGCCTAGCACAGGATCAGGAGCGCCTAATTCCCGGTGTGAACTTAGGTAAGGCGCCAGATGGGCATGCAGTGCAGCCTCGGTGTGTACAGAGCCCCCCAAAACACCATGGTCACCTCTTTGTTACAGTCTAGACAGTGATGCCCACATGCTTGAAACATATGAGACTACACTCCAGATGGTATTCTCATTCACCCTCTTCCTTTCCTCCCTCCCTTTCTCTTGTTTCCCTCCCCCGCAGCCTTCTCTCTCCAGCTTGGCTCAAGGCTCCCACTTGAGAAAGCCCCCCATGTGATCTTGGAGAGCTAAACCTTAAACTCTTCCGGTTATACATTTAGAATGGACTGGGGCAACAAAGATTGGCTGTATGACTACATAAATAAAGCTGTATGTTGTACTTATTTTTTGTGGGTGACTTGCCTTTGAGAACAGTTTCAAAACACACTTAATAAATAGTTTGAATGTGTCCCTTCTGTAAATAAAAATAGTTACCTTTACACTTTACCCAAGTGCAATTTGAAAATGTAGAGGGAAGGGGATTTTATTACTACTTCCAAGCCACTCATGTACATACTCTTCACTGTTCTGCATAATTTTCAAATCTCCTTCTTCTTCCTGAGTTAAAGGAATTCTAAAACAGAGGGATATGAATCCCAGGAAGCAATGCACCAGGGAGAGGTGTTTTTGGAATAAACTAACCCTCAAGGAAAGGTGTTTAGGGAACTATTTAGTTTATTGGATATTTCCTCACTTTTGGATGCAGCTATTGATGATGTGAATAGGAAACAAAAAGCTTTAAAAGTGCTTTGGAAATTAAACAATCAAAATAACATTTTAAGTAATACCTCTTCCTTTATGTCTTATCAAAATTCCTGAATCAAGTATAGCAATATTTTCATTTGATCTGCTAATCCCAGGATGTGGAATTGGATGCCACTTCACCATTTTAATGTTAGTAGATGAACTTGCATACAGCATCCAGTCATAGAGCAATATTGCCAACAGTGAGCAGGTCTCATTCATAATACAAGGTGGACACTAAAAGAACATCTATTTTAAGATTTACTTATTTTGTTGTATGCTTATAAATGTTATATAACATGCTTTATAACTCTGCCAGCAAGTAGTATATCAGTGTACCATGTGTTTGTCTGGTGCCTGTAGGGGTCATAAGAGGGCATCATATCCCCCACAACTGGAACCATGGATTGTTGTTAGCTACCATATGGGTGCTTGGAATTGAACCTGGGTCTTCTGCAAGAACAAGGAAGTACTCTCCATCCCCCTAGAAGATAATCTTCTTATGTTTACCCCTGAGGTTATAGTATGGTTTTTGATCACCACTTTTGCAATCCTCACTTATTAAACATTTATTTATATAATTTCTCTTTCTCCTTATGCTGTTATTTTTTCCATTTTAATTTTGTAACTATTACAAACTTAAGCCAAACTTAAAAAAGAAGCAAAAGGAGAGATTTTAGGTTGAATCATCCCCAAATCCCTAAATTATTGTTAATTCTATTGATTAATATAGATTTACTTAATGCCTCTGTGGACATGGGTTAGCCTTTTTAAAATTAAATTAATAATAATTTAATAAAAGTTATAACAGATTTAAAAAAACATTTGCCTTATAGCAGAAGGTCTGTTCCTTGTGTCTCCTTTTCTTGTGATTCATATAATATCCTCAGGTAGTCACATCCCTATGTGCCTAGCAACAGACTAATAACTCCAGCAACACATGGAAGAAGACATCTTGACCTTGAGTAACAATGGAAAAGGAGAAAGGATAAAGCTGTTGAGCCAACTTTAAATCAGGTAAAAAGGTCTTGGCTGTTACATCTCTCTAATAGAAACTTTAGTGACTTAAAAATAATTGTTATGATTTCATGATTCTGTGTTTTAGCTGTTCTGAACTGGGTAGTTCTGCTTCCTGTAACAAAATCGATCCTGTTATTAGAGTGGCCTGGGTAGAGATGGCTACCAGTAGGCAGTGGCTGTTAGTCCCAGGGTCACCTGAGTGGGATGATTTTAGCATAGTCTCATCTTCCCACTTGTCTTCACTGGGTAACTTATAACCTGAACTGGTCACATCATGGTGGGTGGGATTCCCAACAGGAGCAACCCAAGGACACATGGTCAGGGAGGAATAACTAAAACCTGCCCACTTCTCATAATGAGTGGACTGCTTCCTCCATAGTCAGAGCACCAGCCCGAGTTCCAGTACTAAGTGGGGTTAGGGAGGAAAAAAGTGAGAACTCAATAAAAGATTCCTCACAGAGCACATGGCTGCCTTTAAAAATTATATATATCCAAAGATATAGCAACAAGAGTTTAGAAGGATGCATAACTAGCTAAGCAAGAGACTAATGAAGAATAACAGACAAAGGTTAGTGCCATGTGACATTCCTCAGTTGCTAAAAAAGATAATGAGGTTTATTGCTTAATAATTTTAAATAAATCACCATGGGAGTGCTTTAAAAAATATGCCCACTCTTAGTTTTTCTATAATTACAAACTTGTTTTACAAGTTAATTAACTTTATATCCGAAAAGATAATGCCTGCTCAAGGTCTGTTGCCCATATATCAAAGAAAAGTCATCATCCACTATCTTTGGTGAATACAATTATTGACAACCTTAGGAACAGGAAATGATAAGCTGTTGCTATCTAATATGACATAAATACAACACAAGGCAGAGTAATTTACTTTTAAGAATATAAGATAAAACGCTATTTGAATTTTAACTACTTACATTGAAATTCATCAGCACTCTGACTTCAATTCAACATTACAGAATTTATTTTCATTTAGGTTTGATTTTTAAAATGTATTTATTTCAAAACATAAAAGCCAGAACATAAAAACAGTTGTCTAGAAGTAAAAATACATCCCATATTCCCATTCATGAACCACTTCTGGAATGTGAGAACATTTGAGAGTTTCAAATTTGGATACATTATTAAACTCTGGAGGTTTTACCTGTTTTAAAAACCAGACGAATTACCAAAATCAGTTGAGATTAGTCTCTGTGTAACTACATTGATCTAGTTTTTAAAAATTGATTCTGGAAGCATGCACAGGGCCTGTACACATCTGGGCCTAATGGGATCTTAGCACTGAGAGTTGAAGTAGACAAAAGCTCTCATCCCTAGTCCAGAAACTATCTCTAATTGATAACCAGTTGCAAATGAAAATTGTTTTGTTCTAATGAAGTCTCATTGGGTACACAAACAACTCTTAAAGCCAGGTTCCAATCCAGCAGTAGATGGTCAACACAAAACAAAATTAGTGGTATTTTTGAGGTTTCTTTGTCTCATAATCTTTTGTCTGACTGCTCTCTCTCTCTCCCCACCCTCTCTCTTTCCCCCTTACCCTATATTTCTATTGTTTACATACTATGGTTTCCAATTTGCTGCTTTTAGGGATTATTTGTATGTGCCAAGCCAATGTTTATGCCTCTGTGTCTACATGTGTTTCTTGTGCTTTTTCTTTGGCTTTTTGGTTTTTCTATTCATTTGTTTGTTTTGTTCTATTCATTTAAAATCTTATTTTGTTATTATTTTTCTTTGTTTACACTGAGAGAGCAGAAAAGGGTGTGGATTTGGGTGACTAGGGAGGTGGGCAGATCTGAGAGAAGTTGGGAGAGGAGGGCCATAATCAGAATATATTATGAAAAAAATATCTTCAATGTAAAGAAAAAAAGAGAAAGGAATCTGATTCTGGGTACTGGAGAGATAGTTTATCAGTTAAGAGCACTTGCTGCTCTTCTAGAGGACTCAGTGACATTACCGGTAACTCCAGCTCCAAGTGATCCAATGCCTTCTTCTAGGCTTTTCAGACTCCCCCACCTACATATTTCACTAATCAGAACCCAAACACATAAACATGAATAAAAGCAGTAAAAAAGTTAAACATGAAAAATAAAATAAATAAAAAGTGACCCTGTCATCAAAAAGAAAGGTGCCTATTGATCAATAATTTAAATAAAGAAAATCTGATTATTCAATTATATATTTAATTTTACATGAATAAATTATAAAATATCACCCAGAATCTTGTAAGTATTTTCCAGGAAATGCAGCATTTGCCACTACATTTTAAAATAATGAGAATCAAGGATCACCTTCTAGGCCAACCTGGTCTACAGGATGAGTTCCGAGACAGCCAGTGACTACACAAAGAAACCAATCAAAAAATAAATACTCACCTTGTATTATTAAAAAGTGATACTACTCTAAAATACCACTTCTTTTTGTTGTTGTTGTTTTGAGACAGAATTTCTCTGTGTGGCCCTGGCTGTCCTGGAACTAGCTCTGTAGACCAGACTGGCCTTGAACTCAGAGATCCATCTGCATCTGCCTCCCAAATGCTAGGATTAAAGTCATGGACTACCACAGCTTGGCTGGTTGTTTCTAGCGAGCACAAACACACACATGCACACACACACACACACACACACACACACACACACACACACGCATGTGATACAAAGTTAACCATATTTAAAAGAAAAATATCTGGACCATGATGGAGTTAAAAGTTGCATTTAATTAAATGTACTAACAATTAAAAAGCAACAAATGCTAAAGGCAAAAGAGGAGATTCTTTCCACTTGACCTAAATATTTCCTACAAGGAAAGATCTTCATTTTATTCCATTTTAATTCTCTGTATCAAATATGCTTATAAATAAATCTTTTTTCTTGTATCAGTAGTAAATTAATAAGCTTCTAAAATATGGTCATCTTATGGGTGACTGCTTCAGGGTCCCAAGCCCATATCAAAATTCATGGATGCTCATCTCATATGTAAAGTAGGATAGAATTTACATGTTCACATATTCTTTAAAATATCTGTGATTGCATATAATGTAAACAACAATTGAATCTTTATGCTTGCTGTTTAGAGAATAATAACTAGTAGAAAAGTTTATAATTGTATATGTTCCCAAAACAACATTTTAAAGTTATTTTGATTTGAAGTGTTGAGTTAATAGATAGGAAGTCCATAGATATGGCTACCTGGCTGTATTTCTGGTTTTGTTTTTATTTGTTTGTTTGTTTATTTTATGACTTTATTGTTGAACCAATATTTAGTACTTACCACTTCCTGCAGGTATGGATGTCTAGATCAGATACTCTAATCTATTACACCTGTTTTATCTTCTATTCTGAGTAAGATCTGAAGACACATGAAGGATTTGAGTAACATGATCTAACTTATATCTAAACATGGTAAAGCTGGCAGATGGACTGCAAAGTTACAGATGAGTAAAGAAAGAGAAATAATTATCAACAATAAACCATGGATGATGTGTCTTTCATAAGACTAGAGTAATGAGGTTAAAGGAACGAATATCACAGGCTGGAGAGATGGCTCAATGGTTAAAAGCACTGGCTGCTCTTCCAGAGGACCCAGGTTTGAGTCCCAGCACCCACATGGAAGCTCACAACTGTCTGTAATTCCAAATCCAGGGGATTCAACGCCCTATTCTGGCCTCTGTTAGTGGAGGTGCACAGACATACATGCAGGCAAAATGTCACACATAAAATAAAATAAAATACAATAAAAAATAAATCCCCAAATGTTCTCATTTAAAAAGTGCACACAGTGGTTTGAAGAATGAACATATGACATGACAAAGGGTCCCAAAGATATTTAAAGCTCTGGATAGAAGCACTTTTCACACTGTATTTGTCACTTACTAAAAGGCAAAAGCTTGGGGAGGGGGCAGAGTTTAGGTTTTAGCAGGAGATCAAGTGTTCATTTTCAGAACTGTTGAGTTTGCACAGACAAGAGTCGGAAGGTTTTTAAGCATTTGCAATTAGTCAGAAAAGCATTCATAGGCTGTCAGGTGGAGATATGCGTGGAGAAGAATTTCAAAAATGTCAGTCCCTAAGACCATGAGAAGATGAAGACAGTGAGAAGCTGTGAAAGAGAGCTCAAAGTGTGTCAAACGGAGATTGTAGAAATGAAGAGAAAGCACCCAAAGGCCTTGAAATAAGTTTGTTCATTTCAGTTGAGAAAAAATGGTCCAATCAGATGAAGAGGGCAGGAGGACACTCTTCATAAAATGAAGCTGACAAAAATGCTGAGATTGGAAAAATCTTCACTGTATATAACTATGGCAAAATTTGCTTAAACTATTAAGAACTAAAGTGTCAGCAGCCCTAAGAACAAGTGGCTTTTTATATGCTTAAAGAGATGACCTCTACAGAAAAAAATATGATAAAGTTTTAATTAGCATAATTGTTTTAAGCACTTAATGACCAAAACATGGAATGCATTTAATTTTGTGTAATATAAGCATACTGTATTTATCTCTGAAAGAAATTAGCAAAATAAAATGAAAAGGTTCTATATATTATTTGTTCACAAAACTTTTAAGTTATTTTTTTCCTTACTGTGAATAAAGGATTTTATTTTATTTTAATCTTTACTCTGCAAGAAATTACAGACAACCAAGACATCTCTCTGTAAAGTTGAAAGTTGTGTAGTGACGTGATTATCATAAACTATGGGAGGGGAAATTTCTATCTACTTCAAGGGTTATTGTGGTGGCCCAAACCAAATTACTTAAACATAAAGATGGTTTTTGAAATGTTAAGAATTTTCAGTTACATAGCAGAATACAATCAAAACTATCATGCCAATAATGGGACTCATTCATTAGTTAATACCATGCCATGGTTTTTGTCTACTAAATTCAAAGGAGAATTGTATTTAAGCCAATCTGTCCTTCAAAAGAAGAAGATGAATCACAAATCAACCTTATTGGTAACATTTGTCTCAGACTAATTTAAAATCCTAATACAAGAAATTAATTAATAAGTTTTATTGCTAACAATATCACTACATATATAACATATTATTTTCACTAATAATAATTCATTAAAATGTTTTATGATCATTTTCATTTATTATACTACTTATTAATGTTTGATATGTATTAAGATGTAGACATATTATTAAACACATTTTTAATAAATTTATTTTTCTTGTTTTTATATCTTAAACAGCTTCCCCTCCCTCCCGTCTTCCCAGTCCCCACCACTTACCCCCCCCCCACTCCATCTATTCCTCCTCCACCATTTCTCTTCAGATATAGGTGGGCATCCCATGGATATCTGCCAGCCATGGTATATCAAGTTGCTGTGAGACCAGGCATCCCCTCCTCCACCAAGGTTGGATGAACCAATCTGGCCAGACTAACGGGTCCCCAAATCAGGCAACAGAGTCAGAAACATCCTCTGCTCTCACTGCTAGTACTCCTACATGAAGAGCAAGTTACACAATTGTAACACATATGCTGAGTGCCTAGGTCAGTCCCACGCAGGTTCCCTGGTTGTCCAGTCTCTGTAAGCCTTTATAGGATGAGGTTGGTTGGTTCTGTGGGTTTTCTTGTGGTGTTTTTGACCCCTCTGGCTCCTACAATCCTTCCTTCCACTCTTCCACGGGTTTTCTTAGCTCTGCCTAATGTTTGGCTATGGGTCTCTGCATCTGTTTCCATCAGTTGCTGAGTGAAGCCTCTCTGATGACAGTTGGGTTAGGCATCATGCTATAAACAATTTAAATAGACTCATATTTTACTTTTGTTAAGTGATTTGATGTTTGCAAAATCTTTGTATTACAACTAATTTTAATAATTATTTTCATTTTAAAGTTATGTTAGTCAAACACTAGTAGGTTAAAGAAACTTGAAAATTTCCTCAGTTAATATGTAAAAGAGCTGGGTAATTAATGTGCCTAATTATTTTTTTTTAACATCTGAATCATTCATCTTAGGCAAAAATTTAAGTACTTTGTTGATATTTTTCTCAGAATCATTTAGTTTGGTTTGGGAGCAAATCATTTTAGGTTGCTCTTTCTTTATGGACATATCAAAATAAATTTGCTACAAGAGGTAACTATATGCTAAGGTATATAATATGTAGTTATTAATCTGTTCATTGTCTTTTTGCGTCTCCATTAGTACAAACAGAAGAACAGGTTAACTTTTCAGAAGGAAGCAGAAGAGAATACATTTGCCTCATTGCTTTGGGACTGTTAACACTTCCATGCCCAATGGTATCTAAAGTACCTTATTCTGGTCTGCTTGACTGTGATAATTACATCATGCTAATTTATCTGAATAAGCAGCCAGCTAGCTTCTTAAATGCATTACCAAATAGAGGCTCTAGCCATCAAGAGAAAGCATACTCAGGATGCTTTTGAGTTCACAATAACTGTGAAATTTAGGAAAATTTTAGGATATCAGGATAATGAGCACAGTGTTATTTATTTATCACACCTTTAAAGGAAAGGAAAAGTTGTTTTTTTTTTTCCCCATATCTCCTAAAACTAAAGAAAACCAATGACTGTTAAGCTTCTTTTGTTTTTGGAGTTTCATTCACAACTAGAGAGTACTGGTCCAACCATGACAGACTGATAGGGCAGAATACCAGATCTGAAAGTAGCACCAGCAAAAACGAACACTGCTTGTCTACACAGTGGTTTAGGGAGTCAATGATGCAGCACAGGCAGTATTGCCAATAGGAAATAACGACATCTAAATCATAATACATCCACCAGAATAATCACAGCACAGCCTCTAATCTATTAGAACAAGTCATGATTTGAAGGAGAAAAGAATCCTCTGTTGAAAATAATTCCCGATAGAAGCTAGTCTTGATAAACAGGTAGCTTGGTTATATGTTAGCAAGTCAAGTGACCATCATGTAGGAGATGGAATTTATCGGATTTGGGGGGTCATAAGGTTAGGTAATATTAATAGACATTCTCCATAGTATGTTTATTTTCATCAGGAATTGAACATAAGTAATTCTAAAGCCAAGGGCTCAAACATTGCAAACATGAAGCCTATGTATCTACCACAATCAACTGATAATATCATAACCTTCATATCACCTGATATTATGGTCACAAACCTCTAATAAGAATGAAAATTTGAAGCTTTGTTTTTAGATAGAGGAGTTTAATCTGTGATTGGTATCCAAAAGATTATTATTGCTTGCAAAATTCTAACATTCAACAGTGAGAGGTCCTTCCAATAAACAAGACAGTAAAATAGATTATAAATTGTGTACAGGATTTGAGTAGCCTTCAGTGAAATAGACACATAGAGATACATCAATTTAAAAGTATTTAGCTTTAAGGAACTCAGTAATAAGTTAGTGAAGTTGTCTATGGAACAATCTAAAACAGAGACGTGTGTAGACCCTGAAGAATGGAAACCATTTGTAGGAAAACAATGCTATCCAGAGACTCTCCACGATGGAAGTAGCATAATACAAAAAAAAAAGATGACAAATAATCAGGCTGTCTGAGTCTGCCCAACACAGGCATAACAAACTAATTTAGTGGAGTATAGTGGAGTAGTTATAGTAGCAGGAAAGATGGTCAGGATGGTCATAATCACAAGAGTTTGCTATCAGTAATGCTGAACTAGCTACCATCTAACTAACAATGAAGATTTAAAGCTAAGCTAATTACACTGGCCCACAGCAGTTCATTATAAATGGCATCGGTCCAGATATGGATTGTCTTTCTTGGCCTTAGCGTTGCAAAGAACACCATTGCCTGAAGTTTTATAGCATGAGCTTCACTAAGTATCTTGTCCACCAATATATTATCACATATGATGCTCAGTTGCTTCAAGAAAAATTTTTTTGAAGAAAAGGAAAGAAGAAATGGTCACATGATCAAAGAATACCTCTTCCTTTTCAACTGTAACACCAACAAAAGGTGACATCTTAGTAGTACAATGGAATGATATTTTGGAGACAAGTGAGAGGCACTGTATGGGACAGGACATTCTTTATGCATTGGTCTCCAACAGTTAACATATTTGGAGAACATGGGCTAATAAGACAAGGGATGGAAGAAAACAGAAATGACCCACCCTAGAATGCGTGTTTCTTTCCACTGTGTCTATAGTAGCTGGATGTTTGGCCTTCTTCTTCTTTGGATAAAATACTTCTTCCTGAGTTTGTATGCACATATTATTAAACTTTAATCTCCCACTGACACCAAATCACTTTCTGCTTTTTGGTCTAGGAAACCAGATGTCAATGGTGAGAGTAATCATCCTGAAACAAATTGACCCTCTGCAATAGAGGCAAATAATATTTTTTGACACCCCAGTTATTAATGCAAGCATTTTCTCATACTTTTTTTTAATGGCATGACAGAGAGTAGACAAGTGTAACAGCCACCGACTGAGAAGCACATGATGATCAGGGTCAGATAAAGAGGCTTGGTTATATGCTGGGTGTAAAGGTAAAATGAGTCACTTATCCTAGCAGGTGTGCCGACGAAAGGTGAGGAAAGTCTTGCTAGAGCAGGGAAGGAAGATGCAAAATAGTTAAAGTTATTGCCTTCCACACAGTAGTGGCTTCAGGAGCTTTCATGTTTCCCTAGTTTCTGGCTCATGAATTTCCCATGGAAGAGTCAAAAGTCACCACCCTGAACCACAGGAGGGTATTTGTACTCAGGACAAGTTCAAAGAAACAAAGGTGAACTGCTGTGGGTGCTGAGGTGCATGCAGCGACCCCACTTGAACCCAGAGTCCAACTTCTCCAACTGTTGGGAGTATTAACACGTGCAGGTGGTGGCATACAGCTGGCTTCCGTCCCCCACTTCCCCCTTTGCCTCCTGCCCCTTTCCCTCTCTCTTCTCTCTCCTCTAGTCTCTCTTCAGTTCTCGACCCCTCTCTGAAGAAAGCTGTCTCCTGTAAGATGGTACCTACCATGGTACCACTGCAAATCAGTCTACATCCAGCAGTTGATTTCCTGAAGGATCATGCTTTTCTTGCTCACTAGGACAACTCCAGAAAATAAGCATAGCTCCAGAACTGCTCACGAATTCAGCTGACATCTCTGCTGAAGCTATCTTACAGTTGAACTTTGGCTTCTGCCCCAGACCTTTTCTCTCACCCCTCCCTAATAATGAAGCTCCTCGTAACAATTTCTAAGAAGTTTTCCTTATGGTACACAGCCCACTATTTCAGTAGAATAACTCATTCTGCACTCATCTTAAAGTATGGTATTTTCTTAAAATCACAAATATATATTACACCATGATATGAAACTGCTTGGAAGATATTTTCTGAAAATGAGTTAAGGACTTTTTATGATCCCTATTTAATTAGCATGGATAACATACATTACAGAAAAGATTACTTAGGGAGGAATAAAAACAATGTATTCAAAGTCATAGTGACTATCTTTAATACTAAAGCATGAGAATAAAACTTCCTTAATATTAAATATGGAGTGTTACACTTAATACATTACCATTAAACCATGGGTTAGTTCTTTTTCTCAAACTTGTTTGGATAACATGGCAAAATGTGATCCAGAAAAAAAGCATGTTTAATGGTAAAAAAAATTAAAGTGTATTTCAGATTCATAGGAGGTATAAGTAACACTGAATGCCAAATAATAGTATTCTTACCCTCTTATTTTAGATGTCCTTTTAACTTGATTTTTTTGCAAGCTAAGATGTACCTTGTCAAGATAATGGCCCCCTGTCTGTCATTCACCTATCCTATTACAGAGTAGACTTCAGAAAAGTGACAGTTTTCATGAATAACAATCACGCCACCAAAGATGTTTCCAGAAAAGGGCATTTTATTGATGTAAAAGGGACAATAGCTTTTTACTTTTTCCTCTGGCCTTGCCTTCATGAAAGGTGGAATATACACAAGATTACACTCACCTTGAATTACCTCTCCCTTGTTTTAGAAAGAATCATAACAGGCCAGATGTCTAGCTATGAGATTTCATATAAATGTCTACTAGAATATATATATATATATACACTAGACTTTAATATTTTCTCAAAGAATATTTCAAAATATCTGCTAAATAAGAAAATACAGACATGTATAAAACAAGCATATGTTATTATCATTTTGAATTTCAGCTAATCCTGATGATTCAGGTTTCCTAACACAGCTATGCATTAATTTAAAAGACTCCATAGGATGGTAAGGACACATTTATTTTTTCTGACTCATTCTTCCAGTCTCCAAAGGTAAAATAATACCTATACATATAAGGTGAAAAATGAATAAGTGATTCACTTCTTTAAATAACTGAAAATGTCTATCCATTTCAAACAAAATAACTCTTCCACAATTTTTTTCCATGAAATGAATTTGCTCCTACTGTGTTTGAGCCATTCTTGTAGGAAATATAGATGCAGCAGAACACAAAGTCCTTTGTCCTTTGATTGTATCTTATACAATCTGTGGAAAGTCAGACAATAAATAGAAACAGTGTATAAAAGAGAAATTATTGGTATAAATGTAGGGATTAGGGGTGGAAAAACCCAATAAGGGAGAGGCATACACAAGTTGTAAGTCCATAAAGTAATTTATCATTTAGCGTGCTAACTTAAAATTTATAGCTTAAAAAATAAAGGAAAATGATTAGTATGTCAGAGGAGAAAGTAAAGCAGAGAATGAGAATATTCATGGGCAAGGGTATTATATTCAGACAGGATGTAAAGGCAAGGCCTCTCTGGTTCTTTGTAATGATCAGTTCTGCAAAAGCTACTACCATCTAGGAGGAAAACCTGCATTTAACACCTCTACAGGATTAAGAAAATAGGTTCACCTCTGAGGAAACCCTTGAGGATGGCATTCACTGAGATAACTGAGGTAGGGAAACTCACTGTGGATGCTAGACTGCCTAACTAGAGGCATGGAACTAAGCAGAACATGTGTGCATCACCCTCTACTTCGATTGTGGATGAAATATGACTAGTTATTTTTTGCAGATTTTGCAGCCTTGACTTCCTAGTTCTGATGGAAAACACCCTTGGATTATGAGCCAAAACAAATGCTCTCTCATTTAAATTGCTTTCATCTGAGTATTTTAATGCAGCATTAAGAGAAGAACCTAATCCTGCATCATTGAAGGGGAGCCATGAAGCCATTTTGAATGAGGAGAGATAACTAGTAGTATGTCCAGGGAGGAAAATAAATCTGAACCGATTTGGGTAGAGTGGAGCCTGATACCTCATTGAGTCATTGTATTATAATTGTATTTCCTTTGGAAGACAATTTTCCTTTCTCCTTTGGGACCTTTATTTTTATTATTTACCTAGTTTATCAAAATTATAACTGGCAGAAAGTAGAATTATTGATAATTTTCAAAAGCAATTACTACCTCAGTATATATTTACCTAAATACAATATGCATATTATATACATATGATATACATCTATATGCATATTACACTTTATATATGTATATAATGTATGCATATACCTTACATATATGTTATCATGCATTATGTATTATCAAATATTCATAAAATCATTTATCGATATATAGTGATGGGAAATACGCAGTTTTTGATGGTTCCTCTCAAATTGTTTTTTACTAGAGATCTCTGTAGGCATTTTAATAATAAAGATAATAAGGGCAATAATTTTTAAATTTATGCCCTCAGTTTCTTCAAATGAATATGAATTTACACATTAGAATTTTATAAAATCTTATTATCATAGGAATATCAAGCAGCTTATTCTAAAAATCTGTTAAGTCATACATCTCACCCCATTCTCAGCTGGGAACTGGTAAATGCTACACTGTCTATGTTACAGAAGAGTGCATACCATTATTGCAAATCACTAGCACTTTTTCGTACAGAGACACACCTGCAGCATCTCCACTTGAGATGAATTGCAGTGTTCCACTCTATTAGAATGGCAGGATTCATTCCACATAGGTTGCAAGTCACATATCTGCATCTGTCCAAGATTACACTAATATATCACTGTTCTTTTCACTATTCAGATTCACTAATTAATCACTATTCTTTTATTACAGTCTCTTTCCACCTAGTGTTCCAGATAAGTCGGATGAGACATGGAAATCACATGGAATCTCTTTGTCATCCTGCACATAGGCAAGAATGAGCCACCCCAAAGCATCTAAGGAGTTAGCACATATAGTTAGTTACATCGTGTCAGAACATGGTCAGAAAAATGATGCATGGTGGATACCTTGGGGAACTGTGAGAGAGGCTCCAGGGGAAAAGGCCGAGGGCCTTTTACCTCAGGTGCATTTTGTTCCCTGAATTGTTCTTGGATGTGATTTCATTCCTCCTGTAACAAAAGTTTACATATAACTTATAAGATTTGTTTATTCTTGTTGGATGTCAGAACATAGCTATAGAACCCAGACTGCTCAGTGTGCCGTGAATCTGGATACGGCCTTCTGCCTGGCTTTCATGATCTTGCAGATATAATCTACGGTATGTGCCAGGCAACTGTATTTAAATTGGTCTGTCCTGAGAAAGTTCTGGGGAAGGGCTGCTCTGTTAATATTTACTATGTGCTCATTGGCACTTATTTACATATTTTTCTCAACTCAAACAACCTTCCTTAGATCATTGCTGTCTTTGTGACATTAATGCATAAAGTACACTGACAATGAAGTAAGGTTGTCTACAGCATTAGACTGTAGTCTGCCCTCTTCTTTATGGTCCTCAGATCCCAGGTCCATCAGACAAGATCTGCACAGCTTGGCTGAAAATCTGACACACAGATAGAGAATTCACACATTGGTTATAGAATATAGATTCTCATGAGATGTTTGAAATAAATGTCAATACTACTCAAGAGGCTTTTGAATAATTTAGTAATGAAATGATGGTCTCCAGAGTAAGACGTTAGTAGCAGGAATGGGGATAGGGTTCAGAAAAGGAGTACTTCCAAAAAGAAGCTGTGTGAGAGCTGTAATGTAATCTGTAACAGAGGAAAAGAAATTGAGTAAAATCCTGTCCTTGCATTATGCTTTCAGATTTTCCTCGCTATGGATCTATAATGTTTAATTTGTACATTGCAGTTTAATCAATCCAAATTTTAGGCAGAAGAGCTCTTGGCACATGAATAGAAAGTGGACAAACAAATCTGTTCTTATAACAAAAGTCTACTTCAAAAAACTTAACTCAATCTATCGAAGTAAGAAAATCTTTTGAAATTCAGTTTTAGAGTATGGCATGAAGGACACAACAATGAAAGCGAAAGAACTTAAACAACATGCAAATTAAGAAGAAAAGAAAGTCAGTCAATACACACCTCTCTTCTCTACAACACACAAAATCAATAAAACAAACAAAAGTACATCATGAAAATTTGGACAATATGTTTCTTTAAACAATATTAACTCACTGTCCTCTGTAAATAATTTTATATAAAAGCATGTTTATGTTTTACCATAAACAAGCATCAACACTTTTTTCTGAAAGGAAGCTTGAGGACTACTTTATTATATTTTGAAAGAAGAATAACAATGCAGGAAAATAATGTATCTTAGCAGTTACCTGGAGGAAGAAGATGGATAAAAAGAAGAGAGACAGCCGTATTTTAGAGTTGGGAATCCAAGAAAATCCATGTATTTAACAATGGAGATTGGCATGGAGCTGAGTGCTAGACACTGGTAGATGAGTTTCAGAGAATAAATGAAATGCCCAAAATGTCAGTGAGAGCATGCTCAGGCCTGAGTTACAATGTGGGGGAGAGACAGAGAGAGAGAGAGAGAAAGAAAGAGAACATCCAGCTTTATCTTTTCTAGACATGCTAAACAGACTGTTAAGACATTATCAAAAGGTAGGAAAAGAAATACAATACAAGCTGGGCAGTGGTTGCACCCACCTTTATTCCCAGCACTCGGGAGGCAGAGCCAGGCAGATCTCTGTGAGTTCAAGGCCAGCCTGGTCTACAGAGCGAGATCCAGGACAGTCACCAAAGAACACAGAAAAACCCTGTCTCAAAAAAAAGAAAGAAAAAAAAAAAAAAAGAAAGAAAGAAAGAAAGAAAGAAAGAAAGAAAGAAAGAAAGAAAGAAAAAACAGAAAAAAAATACTATGCTTAATTACAGTTTTTAAAAAATATTTCCAAGAAAAATTCATGGAGATAAATATTGAACTCAAGTTCAATAAAATCAGTGAAGTTAGGCTGATCTAAATACATTAACTAATGGAGCTACTTGCATCATAATTTCTTCTCCCCAAATTGGAAATATGTGTAGCTTCAGAATTCACAGAGTGGAACAGAAGTTGTAGTTTCAGGTGAAATATGGGTTTTTATTTCTCTTTTTTACAAGAATTATAGCAGACATGCAAAACAAACTAAACCTAATGACTTTTTTTGGTCACTAACTAATATCATCTATAGTATGTGTCCCTGGTGAATGGGTGAACATATGTTCGTTTTTATTGGCACAGCCCATGGAAAATTAAGACTCATTGTTGTAACTATTATTATGAAAGCATTGTAATTCGACCCTTGTTGGTTAACACACTGCTACTCTGTAAGATGGAAGTGCTGAATGGCTTACTAAGTAACACTATATAGTGGTAACATTCTTATCAGTTACAAGCACAACATGTGTAAGCATGAGTCTTGTTATTAAGTTAACACATTTGTCCCATGTTGAGTGTTTGATGGAGACAATAGTGATAATAACCAGATTGGTGATCATTGCTCACTGTAATGAACAATTAAATCTCCTCGGTTCACTCCTTAAGTTCAAAATATTTATTGAGTAACTTTTGTTAGCCTCGTTCCAATGAAAAATGCAGTTATTAAGGGTAGATTCAATGTCTGCTTGCATTTATTGAATTTTTATAGTATCTCAGTTACTATTATAAGAATATGAATTCACTCACTGGATTGTAGTTAAAATTGTGTTTACCAGATGAGGTAGATATTACATATCTTTCTAAAATCACAGAGCTCATAAGGAGAAGAGCCAGAACAACCACTAGCCTGATGGAGAGCTAAATAAGCCACCATTTGTCTCCTTGTGGGAAGTCTGAGTAACATGTCTACAACTAATAATAGATAGTGCCAATACTTGTGATAACACGGAATGCAGAGCCTGATATTCTGGGATGAGGACGTGGGACTTTCAGGAGAGGGCTTGTAGAACCAGGCACTCGCTCATGCGCATGTCTCACTTATGTTTTAAAATAAAAGTGTCCTCATGTAAAGAGAAGACAAGGGACAAGTTTAGATGGCATGGCTTGGTTAATACACAATAAAGTATTCACTGGGGCTGCCATATCCACAGATAAGTAGTTAGGACAGGAAAAGCTGTGGGCCACTGAGTAGAAAAACTGGAAAGGTCTGAGCTCAGTAGGGAAGTTTATCTGATAACAATATCAATAATACCTTTTTAACCAACATTTGAATAAATATAAATTATCAACTAGATTAAGAATAGCAGTTTTGCCGGGTGGTGGTGGCGCACGCCTTTAATCCCAGCACTCAGGAGGCAGAGGCAGGTGGATCTCTGTGAGTTCGAGGCCAGCCTGGTCTACAAAGCGAGTTCCAGGAAAGGCACAAAGCTACACAGAGGAACTCTGTCTTGGAAAAAAAAAAGAATAGCAGTTTTATAATATAAAGATAATTGTGGAACTGCTATAATAAAATAATATAAAATATTTAGCTAGCTGAAAAACAATACAGATTAAAAGATCACTTCTATTCAGAGAAAGATGAGTTAAGGATTTTTGTTTTCATTTAGTGATGAAATTTATAAAATCAAGAACTTGTGGCTTTTTATCTTTAGTCTCAACATTTAAGCATTTACAAAAATTCCACAAATGTTAAAGGATATGAGAGTATTCAGTATTGCTAAGAAATTATAAATGTAATTATAAAATTACATTGTCTTAATTTTCTTAGAATCAGGTGTTTTCTTTTCTATAAATCATGTCAAAATAATGCTGTTTAAGTGTTCAGTTCTAAAAAACATTTAGATGCAATGGTTTTAAATGTCATTGCTTCTTTTTATTTTTAACTGAAAATAGATTCTCCTACCACACAATACATCCTCATTATAGTCCCCCCTCTCCTCCCTGTTCCTCCCCATCTCCCCTCGCATCTGGATCCACTCCCTTTCTGTCTCTCATTAGAGGAGAACAGGATTCTAAGAGAAAGCAACCGAACATGAGTAAATAAAATATAATATGACGAGCAAAAAGTTTCATATTGAAGTTGGACATGATATTCCAACGGGAGGAAAAGAATCCCAAGGGCAGGAAAACAGTCTGAGACCCGCTCACTTTCAGTCAGGAGCCCATACAAATACTAAGCTAATAGCTATAATGAATATGCAGAGGACCTCGTGTAGACCCATTGCTTCTTGGGAGGCATGTGTAAGAAATTGTCTTGGGAAAATGAAAAATGCATAAACAAAAAACAGATCATTTTGAAATTTAAATACAGATTTTTATCAAGCTAGAATGATTTTATAAAACAATATTGTCCAAAATGATTTAAGAAACCTGTCTTTAAATGTGGAAGTCATCTTGTATAACTCTGTTAAGCCATCTCCTTTTCCTCCAGTATTTGCTTGTGAAATAACACTCTACAGATGAGACTTTCAAAAGGCTTGCTTTTTTTTTCTAACATTCAGGCATCTGTTTTCCTTCTATCCATATGAACATTTCATAGCACATGTTGCTCAGAGAAAAACAATAACTCAGGTAGCCTTTTCTGCCTGGACCATTACTGTATAAGGTATGAGTTCTAAAGCTTGCAGTTACTCATCTCAACTCCATGGTGGAGCCATAAGCATGATCTTCTCATTTTTCTCTTCAACTGAAAGCAATGCCTATATAAATCTTGAGAATTTGCACAGAATTATAATAGTTAACTGTTCATGAAATATATTTACAAAGAATGTATGTCTCCTGAAAAATTATTAATGGTAGGCCAACAATTTAAATCTCAGTTTCATTCATCAGCTGGTTGCACATTAATGCAATCAGACACAGTAAAAAGCATATATATCAGAAAATAGAGTAAAAAGCTACAAAAGACAGTAATTTAAGGAATTTACAGGCTTCATTTTGGTGTGTGTAATAGAGGGGGTTTTGCTGCAAACATTAAAAAAAGAAGATGGAATATATTCATAAAAAGGACTTCTAAAGGAAACAGAAAGTCTGTATAACTTACTATTTTGGGTAATGCTAGAAATTTAAGAGTCAAAAGAAACTGCTGAATTCACTAAGAACACTTTGCATTTAAATAGGACCCTTTGTACTGATGCATTTAACAAGAACATACTAATTAATTCTTTAAAAAATTTCAGGAAGGCCAATCAATCCACTATTAGGGACGGGGAAACTGAGGCTGGAAAGTTGAGAAGCTTCTCCTTTGCACCAGTTTGAGGACTTTGCTGTGAACTTTTAACAAGATTCTAAAGCACTGATTTGTTTAGAAATCAAGTTTTGGCATACTCCTTATTACAGAATTTTTTAAAAGTAAGCAGGAAAAAAAACAAAACAATAATCTTGCTGTGATAGTTCTACTCTGGGAATAATTTACCGCATCAGAAAATTTCTTGACATTTTTCTTTCCTTAAC